>CAUYQS010060595.1:0-16939 GCA_963574585.1 Otolemur crassicaudatus | reverse complement strand
AAAAAAAAAAAAAAAAAAAAAAAAAAAAAAAAAAAAAAAAAGAAACACAAGGCCCTAGTGTATTGATAAGCATTAAACCTGTGTGATGGGGCTTTTTCATTCATTAGCCTGTCATCTCAAATACTCTGTAGGTTTGAAATTTTTCATAATAAAGTGCAAAAACTCAAAGTCCAGAAATTTCCAGATGTAATTTTGCTTCCAGCCTTCCACAAACAGGAAGGAATTCTGAGTTGTTATCTACCAACAGATGGTCTTGAACCTCAAAAGTGGGCATCACACACATGGTCATTGGAAAGCAGACAAGAGAAGGGAGTTGCCTATAATCCACTTGTGCAGGGAGCACTGCTCAATAAAAAAAAAAAAAAAAGGATGGATGGGGCTATTATGACCCATTAATCCACTTTCCCAGGGCCAATCTTTTTGCCTCATTTAGCTTGAAGAAGAATGTTTATATGTATATCCCTAATATATACATATAAAAAAATTCCATTATTTCAAAATGTTGCAAATCAAGTTATCTTACAAGGAGATAGATAAAGGGAAAGGTTAGGTTATGTTTTAGTCTATGTAATCAGAAGTACCTGATATTGACACATTCTCATTCCCTTCCTTCACTCTCCCACATGGCTCTATTTTTATTTCTCACAATTATCTTTCTTCCCCTCCCCATTGCCTAATTCTGTCTTACTCACCAAGACCTCGAGCCTCACCAACATTTTGCCACTGATCTTACCACTCTCCACTCTTTATTTTCTGTTGATATCGATATCAGTGTTTGTGACTGCAATGAGGCAATTAAGTATGTATTCAGAAAGGAACACCTCTTATCTCCTCCACAGATATTACCCTGGCTCATACTGCTATCTTCTCTAGCTAATTATTGCAGTGAATTATTGCAGTGACCTCCTAAGTGGTCTTCCTGCCTCTGCCTTCAGTCAGAACAATACTGTTAAAATCTGAACTACATCACTCCTCTGCCCAAAACTGAAGGTATATTCTGTCTCTGGAGTACATGCCCACATGACTACTAATTCAGTTCTTTGGGTTCTTATTCAAAAATTACCTTCTCAGTGAAGAGCTTCCCTGGTCATCCTAACTAAAGTTTCAATAACACCTCATTCCCTCCTTGATTATGCTCCTCTCTTTAGCATTTATCACAACCTGGCATAATATATATTATATTCAATTGTCTTATTTGTTGTTTGTCTTCCCCACTGGAATGTAAACTCTATGAGGGCAAAGACTTTTACCTATTTTGTTTGATAATAGATCCCTAGGTCTTGCAGAGTTCCTATAATATAGTAAATGCTCAATTAACATTTTGTTTGAGATAGAGTCTCACTCTGTCACCCAGGCTAGAGTGCAGTGGTGTCACCACAGCTCACTGAAATCTCAAATGCCTGGGCTCAAGGAATCCTTCTATTTCATCCTCCCAACTATCTTGGACTATAGGCATATGCCACCAGGCCTGGCTAATTTTTTTTTTTTTTTTTGTACAGATAGGATCTCATTCTTCCTCAGGCTTGTCTTGAACCTTTGACCTCAAGCAATCCTCTTATCTCAGCCTCCCAGCATGCTAGAATTACAGGTATGAGCCACTTTGCCTGGCCTTTCAATGAATGTTTGTTAAATAAATCCATAAAACAGAAACCACTATAGGTATGTATTTGTGTTTATGTGTGTGTTGATGGGACACATAAGAGGTGATAGGATAGGAAATATGATCATCTCCCTCTCATTAAACCATTATAAATTACCCATATACTAACTCTTTTCTTTCATTTTTTTACCTTTAACTTCCAATCATATAATATGATCTCTCATTTTTTTCTAGTACCACTGTCATTGTCCTATTTTAGGTCCTTGCCCCTCATACCTAGATTATATGAAGAGTTATCCATTTCTTCTCCTCAATGTCCAACATTGGACATTGTTCAAAATGTCTGATACTTAGCAAGCACTCAGAAATGATGCTTTTCATGAGTCTCTCAGAGCTCATGTCACAGGCAATGGGCCCAGGGCTGTGAAAACAGAGTTATGTCATGCATGGCTTTAGGTTGAGAGAGGGAAGACACAGCCGTATTTCTTATGAAATTCAAAAAGGAATTAATACTTCAGGAGACAGAAGAAAGATAGAATTGGGCTAAAAAGGAAAATAATTCTTTTGACCTCTCAGACATGATGCTAAACACTTGAATAAGAAGAATCACCAAAAAAATGTAGGAAAAAAATCTCACTATAGAGAAAGATTCTAGCCACAGCATTCTCACGCAAAATTTGTAAAGAATGGGTAACAAGATCTGGAAATTTCAAGCTAACATGCTATGAAACATGGATATTTGTTTCTCCCTTTGTGTTGCATTCTTTGAAAAGATTCATTTTGTGACATGAAGATAGAGATTGATTATGTTAAATTGTGCTTCATTTGTTAACTAATACATATTTACTTATTCACATGAATAGTAAAGTATAAATATGTAGAAAACATGTATTTATTTACATACATACATGTATAAAATAGAGAGAGAGAAAGAAAAAGAGAGAGCTTGATTTGTGACTCTGATATTATTCCCTTTTTAGTAATAGAGAAAACTTGTTACTAGCTTATGACTCACTAATTGAGGTTAGATAAGTACTTCATCTGTACTATGAGGGGAAGACATGTAAAAATAAGAGACGTTAAAAAAATGAAGAAGAACTTGGTAGGGAAACACTCATGATATGGGCCTTTGAATAAGACTTTGCACTATTGTAAAATGTTTCTAGTCAGTGAACTTACTACCTAGGGTAGAGGACGGGGTACTCTACACTCTGAAAACTGAGGAATCCTTGTCTGGGGGATGCACAAAGTTCTAGAAGTTATAAACTTCATTATTTGTGTGTCTCTCCAGTGGTAGAGTTTAGTAGTTGCAACAGAGACCATATGGTTCACAGCCCCTAAAATATTTACTATGTATCCCTTCACAGAAAAAGTTTATTGGCTGGGGTGGGGCCTGTGGCTCAAAGGAGTAGAGCATTGGCCCCATGTGCCAGAGGTAGCCCTGGCCAAAAACTGCAAAAAAAAAAAAAAGTTTATTGGCTATTGGCATTCATAGTTGAATAGAAAATCTCAGAGTGCCTTGCAGGTAGCAAGGATAAATATCATTTGTGAAATGTCCGTTTCAGTTATGAGCATGTGACACTAAGTTGTGGTATAAAATGTTATTTCTTAGTATAAGGAGAAGACAAAATAAATTGAAAAATCACTCGTATAGTCCATGTTAAGGAAATTGGATTGCATCTTATAAGAAACCATTGATAGGTTTTAATCAGTGTTGTGATTTAAGCAGTGTTGTGTTTTAGCATGATGCCTCTGGCTGCAGTGTAAAGAATGTAATAAAGAGAGGCAAGGTGCATGAGAGGAGGCAAAGCAGATGACTATTTCAGTCATCCAGAATAGAGATGCTGAGGGATGGACCACTGTGGTGGCAGTGGGAATGAAGAAAGTTTATCAGACATTGTTTGAAATATTCCAGAGTATTGATACCTCTGTCTTGGTCTCTGATAACATCTATATTTTTTTCTGCTGCAGGTGGAAAAGAATGATAGAACAGTGTTGGCACAGAATCTCAGTTTTTAGCATTGCACGTAATTCAGCCCTGATATCCAAACTCCTGAGAACTACATCACAGACTGAGAAAGTGCTGAACCACTGAGACCAAGTGGACAAGAACATTTCAACAATAATTATAAAATTATGTCATGTTTAAATTCTACATAGACACTACCTTTGGAGAAGTTGGTTCACTCATCACCAAAGACTTTGCATATGTAGTTGAGATTATTTCCCTCCTCCCATCCCAATTTTCTTTGTCTGATCTCACTTCCTAGTTTAGCTTCATATCAGGTCCCTTGCTGACTTAGAAGAAATAGGTAAAGGGCCTTTGGGGGCCTATCAACACCTCTTCAACTCCACCTGAACCATAAAGCAGGCATGAAAACCAATTTCTAGGCCTCTGTTGGCCCAGTGCTCACAGCTGGTTCATTCACATTTTCCAACTGATTATTACACCCCCTGATATGTTTCCTTGTGGTAGCCGGGGGTTTTAATTTTTTTTTCAAACATGAGTCTCCTCCCCACTACCATCCTGCTTTGGTCCTCAAACTCTCTCACCCTCATCAACTTTCTGATCCAAAAATGTAACCAAGGCCTGTTGGAAATATATTAGGATTGGCTCCAGCTGTGCTGATCTGTAATATATATGAATACATCCTTGACAGATTGCTTGAAACCCAGAGGGACAGATGAATATAGGGTTACCAGACCTTCATTTCAAGGGCTGTTGACTAGCTAGAGTGCATAGACTCTAAAAGGAGCCATAGTCCTGCCATGCATGACTAATGCAACTTGAAAGGCAGGCACTGGGTAGAAAGGAGTAGGGAGATGCCTAGGAGGCACACTGACCTGAAAATCTCACTGCTATAATCACTTCTGTGGGCCATGACATTGAGTTCCCAAAGATCTCAGTAAAAATGTCAATATGTTCTCCAGGATGGATAAATGCCCTTAGGCATAAGCACTCACTATTAATACTCTAGTCAGGAAGAACTTAGGTTGGTTGCTAATCCCTTAAGTGTACTAAAAGAGTAATAATTCCTCTGTAGATAAATGCGGGTTTCAAACCTAGCTCTGCCACTTAGTAGTCATATGACTTTGTTCAAGTTCCTCTAAGCTCTCTGAGCCTCAATTTATTAGTGTATAAAATGCAGATATCACCAACTACTACACAGAGTTGATGTGGAAATAAAAATGGAATAATGTTTGTAAAGTTTCTGGAGGAGAAATACCTTGAAGGAATGTGGAATACCCAAACTTTAGAGAAAATTTAGAGTTAAAATAGGAGAAACACAAGAAATAGGAGAGACACAAGAGAGAGGATACCCCCCATTGGAGAGAGGGGGTCATACTAGAGAATCTGGATAGCTATGGGAAAATTAAGGCTTTGGGCACCCAGGGAAAGTCAAGACACTAAAACATAAGAAACAAATTAGAGCAGTGTTGAAAACACCGTCACAGTTCCCTTGCTCCTCACCTCTAGGCAGGAACACAAGAGTTTCCATAGAATTTTGTGGACCCCCTGCAGTATACTGATCATGGAGAAGGAGAGGTAAAGAGAGCCAGTGAGCCACGAATTGCATGTAATTGGGAAAATCTTTTCTTACCACTTCCCACCCATCCTCCTCCATATCAAATAGGCTCAGGAAGCCCCCAACAAGCCCCCAGCCCTGCCTCCTTGGGCCAGGCTGTGAACTAGGCACTTACCTCATGGCTTAAATACCTTCTCAAAGTTTGGCCTTTGGGCCCTCTGGTGGGTCTGCCTTCTTGTGCCAACCTGCTAGCACACCCCTTGGCCTGACATCCTCTCCTGCATTCAGGTATGGATGGTACTGAAACACACCCGTTTGCCTGCCTACCCTACTTCTGGGCACTCTCCATTCTACCCAAGACTTGAGTGCCCACATTCACTGGGTCTCAAAAAAATATATAAATAAATAAAAGCAGTACATGGATGAAGTGTCAGATAGGTATGAGTAGGTCATTTCTGAATATGCATGAAGGTTAAGACCTAAAATCCTAAGTGAACACATCTCTGTTCTCATCCTAAAGAAATTTGTTTTGGGAATAAAGATCTCATCTCTTTACAGTTGGTGGCAGGCAACACATTCAAAGTATTCCTCCTAAGGAATGTCTATGCCCTGCAATCAAAGTAATGAAAATGGAGACTTGTATCCATGTTTCTGAAGCAGTTGTAACCTCCTATCAGAGAATGCTCTCTTAAACTTCAATTGCCACCATGGTTTCGTGACTTCAAACATAGCATATATGAGATGTATCACAAGCACTTTCTCACCAATGAATAAATACATAATGTGCATTATTTTATTCTATAAGTTTGAATAGACTTGAAGCTACACCTATGAGCTTGTCATACTTAGGCAGAGTTGCTGTTGTTGTTCATGAACTTAGATATGCCTGTGTTGCATATGTGAATACCCTTCATCATGTGGGAATTTTCTTTTGCTTATTCCTTGGGGGATCTTATCTTAAAGATGAGTTACAATTCCCTTTTGGACACCCTAAAAAAAAGATAGATAAAAGAGTATCCACAAAAACTTCTTTTCTTTGTGCTTTAGGTATGAACTAAATGGCCTCCTATAACATAATGGCCTCCAATCCAGTTACAGACCATCTTCCTTCCAATGTGCCTTTATGAACATCTGGGAGTCTGTGTGAACATCTGTATATACATCAGTATGTGACTCTGTGTGTCCTAGCATGTCTGTGCCTGCATTATGATGCAACACCTATTAAATTACAATACCAAATCAGTGGCTATTGCTGTAACTTGAGGGCTAATTCTGGGAAATAAGATGCAATCTCAGTTTAATACAGGTGAGTAGAGACAACAGGAAGATCCCGGAAGACAGTGAATTTCCTTGAGATCATTTTTAATTGTCCGGAGAGAATAGGTCATGCGGAAGCAATTTAGCCTTCAACCACTACAAGGCACTATTTGGAAATGTTCTGCCATGCCCCTGTTTTCCTCTATTCTGTTTTTCCCCCCTGCCAGTTCCAGCCAGAATGAATACTTATGTCTCAAGTGCTAAGTTCCAGAGAATAATGGTTTGGATAAAGAAAGCTTGTCAGGGCTTTCTCTGCAGCCTTGTTCATGTATAAAGTCAGAGCCTCTCCTGTTGCTTCGCTTTCAAACCTGAAGGCATCAAAGGGGCAGACAGGTCATCTTTGTTTTAAACTCTCTTTTCCCCTGCTGTCAGCTGCTACTATTTCTCAGCTTTTTGAAAATTAATTCTTCAGAGAAGTCCCATTGTGAAGTTGCCCTGAAATGATTTATTTTAAAGCACTCTTGTTTAAAGTACCACCCAGGAAAGTTTTTACTATTTTGGATATGAATGTGTCTCACTCTTCAGGCAAAGGTATTGACCTGGGTAGGAAGGAGGGGAGGTGCTCAGGAAATGACTAGAGCAGCTGGAGGAAGAGGCACATCTTAGTTGGAGACCTGTGGATCCTGTGAACTGGAAAAATCAAAAGGAACCCTTGAGGCCTGAACATCAATGACTCAACCAATGGCTAGTGACCTCCTAGGTCTAAAAGTCACCCCCACCCCCAAGCCAACCAATACTCTCCGAGACACATTTCACCAAACACTTAATAATTTTTCCATAATAGCCTTTAATACTAAAATGCATTAAATTTTTGAAGCAGAGAAAACACATTTAAGGGGGAAACAGAGAACCACCAGATAAAAGGAAACAATGTGGCAGATAACACCATTTAAAACACAACTGTAATAATTTAATAAAGCTGTTTTATCATCTTCATAAAATAGACAGAGTGGTGATTCTTTTTTGTCTTTTTTCTTTTTACAATGATTCAATCACTGTGAAAATGTACATAACATACATATCAGCATATACAACAATTTCATCTTCATATAATCAGCAACAGAGACTGCTTAATGAGACATACTGTACTTGCATCCCTCTAAATTTCCACCCTGGTTTGACAGGTAAACAGTAATAGTGTCATCAGGCTCATTCCCCTCACTAGAGGAGCGAAGGCGTAAGCCTTTTGCAACTAATACCTTAGCATTCACATAACACAAGGAGGTATTTGTTGCTGAATTTCTAGCTTGAGCTAGTCTGGCTCTTGGTCATTAAAGTCTATATCCTAGCCTTCCTCAGCTGAACGCCAGCCAGTGCCAGTAAAAATCTACTTAACCAGTGCTGTAATGGTGTTAGCTGGTTTGTTTGCTAAGGTTGACAGCAACTTTAAGTTAGTAACAAGGTCATCTTTAATTGCCAACACAGCTGGAGCAACAGTCAGCATCATCAGTTTTCCCTAATGACCTACAATGCTTTCCAATCAAGATCAAGTGTTCGTGGGTTGTTCTCTACCAAGAGCGCCTTACAATATGTATTTCAGACAAGGTGGTTGATTTTCTTTGTTTCACAAAAGCAATATGTTTCTTATTTGAAATTAATTCACTTTTGCACAAGTGACCAACAGGCCAATTCCAGCCTCACAAGAAAACAAAGAGAGCTGCAACAACTTCATTTGGACAATGTGTTTTGCTCTGGAATATTTCATTATCAATATAAAGCCACCCAGTCCCAGCCCCACCCCCACAAATCCCCTTTGAATATTACTTTGTTACATACTTAAACTAAAGAACAACATCTCAATACACTTCAGTGTCAGCAGATACAATTTGAATCATGAAATGACATCCTTAAATGTAATTTTACCAAGAAGGCAAACACTAGGACTGTATACAATGGACTTCTTAAGCTCATTATGCCAGTTTTTCAAAGTCAGTTAGGGTCTTATTACCCTGGGTAAAGAGCCAAGTGGACCAAACTTGTCAGAAGGCTTTGGGGAACATTCAACATCAAAATGATCCCCTTAAAGTAAATTGAATTCCAGCCAGCACTGTTATTATGTACAATAATTTTTCCACCCTGGATGCCCAAATCGAGCTATCCCCTTCATGCCTGCCTCTCCCCAAACTGTCCTTTTCCTTTGCTGCTTCAAGTGGCCACTTCTGTTTTTCTTTTTAAGATTTCATAGGAAAAAGTCAACATAATTCCTTCCCGTCAGACAGTCAGTTGTGTGCTGAAGTAACACTATCAAGATACTCTGGGTGGTTCCAATTTTCAGACTTCTGAGTTATATTCCTCTTTTAATATTTTTAATTAGTGATCAGTGGTTCACCAATGAACAAATTTGTTTAAATGGGCACCTTAAGTGCAATTAGCTCTATTGGGCATATTTACTATGGAGCAGTGATACTCAAAGTGTAGTTCCTGGGTCAGTTGCATCAGTATCAGCTTGGGAATTTTAGAAATGCAAAGACTCAGGCTCCACCCCAGACCAACTGAATCAAAAATTCTAAGAATGGGGCCTATCAACCTGTGCTTTAACAATCCTTCAACCTTTAGCAGGCATCTGATTTATATATATATATATATATATATATATATATATATATATATATATATTTCTAGACCCCATCTCCTGACTTTCAGATGCAATTGGTCAAGGAAGGGACAGAGAATTAGCATTTCTAACAAGTTGCCAAGTGACAGTTGTTGCAGCTGGTCCAGGGAATACACCACTGTGAGAACCACTGCTCTGAAGGAACTGCAGGATCCTTTGGGGTCTATTATTTGCCTCAGCAATAAGGTGGGCCATAATTTAGACTACTGGCTTTAAGAGAATCAAAGCAATAACTTTCATCCTGAATGGGTTCATAGATTAGTCACTATAAGGAAAAGAGAATTCCTTCTCCCTATTACTTGTCATATAGTATATCCCCATATTTGGACAAAAACAATCAATCAATGCAAACTAAGCCTTTTATAGTGCATGAAATTTATCTTCTCAGAGAATTGCCAAAAGCAGTTATTAGTAAAGCACATCCCATTTCATCAACTCCTCTTCGAAAGGGACATCAAAAGAAATGTAATAGAACTCCCTAGGACTTAAGAACCAACATTGCTCCCCTGTTTAAGTGTGTAACATGTTTAGAGTGGTAAAAGGAAGAATATTCGGCCCTGTAGCCCTCGTAGGGTTTCATCAGACATGCTAAAAGGAGGGGGTAAAATAGGAGGCAAAGGGAAATTTAGGGTCCTTGCACAGAATGCCTATTTGAAGGCATAGCCTGCATACAAAACCACCTCATAAAGCCCTCCTAGGATGCACTTGTGCTTCTGGGAGGACGCATACATCAGAAAATTGTAGGGGAAAAAAAGATATTTTCTTAATGAGAGGAATTCTCTGAACATGCTCAGTGAGGTTTAGAAGCAAAAAAAAAAAAAATCTCTGACTGCCCACTGAGAACAAAGTATTTGGATAGAGAAAAAGAATGGATCTATAGCTTGAAGCTGAATTCTGGGGAAAAAATGAAGAAATGAAAACCCAAGAGAAAAGCAAAATCAATGCCACTGCTACTCTAACCATTTGAAACTTGGCTGGTAAGAGGCATGGCGGCCAGTGGACTCTCTGGCTCAACAGCCACATGTCATTTAATGTTCCCACTTTCCACAATCTTTTCAGCTAGCCTCATTCTCACTAAGCATAGTAAGAAATACACCTGTAGAAAACTGTCAAATCTGACTTCAAAGTGACCTTGAGGTGATAGCTAACAAAATAATACCAGGATGGATCAGGATGAGGAATAGTCTAAATTCTATAGGCAGCCATCATAACTTAAAGCAAAACATATATATATTTTTTAATGTATTAATCAAATAGTCACTTGCAAAGAGAAATAAATACCTAATTCAAAATCTGCTACGAAAATGAAATAAATCAGAGGGGAGAAAAGCATGTGAGAGAAAATGAAATAAGGCAAAATGAAGATGTTATAGTAATTGATCCCTAATTGTGTCAGTTTCAGAGGGAAATTTGCAGCCACACCAATATTTTGCATGAGGTAGTATTTAGCACTGAATAAGAAAAAGATGGATTTGTAGCTTCACTATAGGCTCTTTTTCAGAAATGTTCTCCCCTACCTAACCCCATCCCCATTGCCTTACCCACCCACCCCCACCCTCAAAACCCTTCTCCCTCCCATAAAAGAAAATATTCCTAGTAGTGTATAAAGCTAAGAACTCAGGCAAAAATAACTAAGACATTTTTAAAAGATGACTTATCTAACTAAACTTAAGAAAATAAATCCTCTTTTGCATTCTAGTGTTCTAACCTTCAGGCCTTCTCTCTGAGTACCCTTGAATTTCAAAAACAAAAATGAAATAAATGAGAAAACAAACATATAACTTGTTTCTCTAGAAACAACTCTTATAATGAAGGCAGAGCAAAGGTGACATATTTCTATATTTTTAAATAATAAGCTCTTAGGCTGCAAGAATACTATGTTGGCTAGTGAGGATTAGTAGACAGTGAATGGGGGAAGCTAGAACAATGTGAAAACAAAACAAAAAAAAAGAATGTACAGTTTGTTAATTGTTCCAAAAAAAAAGTGTATTCCTACCCTACAGCAAATAGAATTAGCTAAATCAAAAGTATTTTTATTTTAATAGTTTCCTGTTCACATTTTTAATCAAAAAAGTATTAGTCATAAAAAGACGAGTTCAAGTTTCCGAGTGTCTCCATTTAGAAGGCACAGTAATTGGATTAGCAATGCTGTTACCTGTTACCTGTCTTTTCCAAAGTGTGCACTTTGTACTACTTACTCTATCCCTATTTATAAGCCTAAGATACAGAGCAACATGGAGTTCTCCATTCCAGCCCATGATGTGCTTTGCAGTCTAATTCTAATTGTGATAGGGAAACACTGAATCAGGAACTGTGTGTCTGAAGGGATGCTAATTTAGAGCTCAAAATAGATTCAGTTGCTTTGAGTTTTAGATGATTGGAGACAGGGAATTTCTAAGCCTGGAAACTGATAACTTCAGGAGCAACTTTCCTGTTCTGAAAACTAGAAAAATAGATCTCATAAAACTTTCAACACAGTAAGTATTTCTGACAACTGCAAATTAGATAGCAGCATATCCAAAAATTACTTTCCGCAGTGTTCTGTCATGGACCTGGGCAGAAGACTGAAAGGCAGGAAAAATACTCTGCAAGGTGGTGAGCAATCACTACATGGGTTAAAAAACGTGAGTATCCTCCAAGTACTCAATCTTTATGTGTGGTGTTGCTCATTCATTTGCCGTCTCAGTTAGTTGCATTTTGTTTTTGTTTGTAGTTTTATTATTTTTTTAAGAAAAAAACAACACCAACCTTTAAAAGCCTTTTGCCATCACCACACACATAGCAATTTGCAATATCAAATACAACAATAGCACAGCTAGCAAAAGGGTTCTTAAAGCAGGGGTGTCCACAGCAAAGTAGCGGCATTGGAAAGTACTCGAGCTTCAGAAACAACCTTTTGGGGCTCGATTTCACATCACTGAATCAATGAATAGTACACAATAAATGACCATTAACTTGTCTACACTACAAAAAAACAGTGACAAGCTTGTTAAAGGTGTCCAGAGCTTTTTTTTTTTTTTTTGCTTTTTGCTTTTTTAATGTAATCCTCCACAAACAATGGTAATTTATATTATAATTTTGACATAGAAAAATATATAAATTCAAACACTTAATACATAATACTTTTCACAACTGAATTTGTCTCTGTTTCCCCAACATCAAGGCCCCATGAACAACTCAAGCCAAAGCTAATTTGCTCCAACTGAACACCCCTGCTGCCTGTTGAAACGAGAGGGATTGTCACAGAAATGATAGTCATTTATAAACAATACATTTAGGGAAAGCTCTGAACTACAGCCACTCAAGAACCAACCATTGGTGAGCAATTAAAAAGAGCAGCTCCTGCTTCTTCGCTAGTCAGCGTGGTTTCTTTCGCATTTCTTTCTCTTCTTCCCCCAGACTTATTTAGAGAATGATATCCTTCAGACGCTTCACGACAGGGGACTCTTTGTCGCGACCCTCCTTCAGAATGGGGTTGACCTCGTGCATGACTTTCTCACTGTCAGCTCCACGGGGCTCAGCTTCAGAAGGACGAGAAGGGCCATTGTTGACATTGGTGGCATACTGCTCCAGATCACGGGCCGGGGGAGCCAGGGCAACAGTGTAGGACACAGAAGGCTTGGTTGGCAGAGGGCTCTTGAGGTGGAGGGGGGAGGTGACAGGGCTAATAGCCTCACAGCCATTGCCAGCCTCCCGGATAGCGCTATTGACCTTGGGGCTGCAGATGGTCACATCAACAGTCCTCTTGCCTTTCAGGATGGGCCTCTCCTCAGCCGGGTGGTCGCTAACATCTTTCCCGAAGGTTGCGAAAGTCCGTTTGGTGGGGCCGCAGTCGTCATACGCCTCAACATCAGCAGCAGTAGCTTCAATGGACAGCGCAATGATGTTTCTCACATGCTCAGGGGACTTGGAACGAGTGGGCATGGGATTCCGGGGCATCCAGCACCTGTCAGAGTGGCCAAGAATCCGGCACTCTTCCCTGCAATGAAATCCTTCATTCTGATCTGTTTGGGGGGAAAAAAAAATAGTCAATTTCATCAGCTTTTCCCAGGAATCACTGTTACTCCCCAGTGTTCTGGTTTCTTAGGTATCCACAGGCCCTTCTGGGAAATGGCACTTTTAGATAGTCCTTTATTGCCTTTGGGGACAAGTGTGAAGAATTGGATTTTTAAAAGGCTGTAGCTCTCTTTTTTTCTTTTTCTCTCCTCTATGTACTCATCTTTTTAAATTTTTGTTGGTGTTCCCACTGCTGACAAAACAAAAAACCTAAAGGGAAACACATTATGATGAAAAAATATAATTTTTAAAAAGTTTATCCTGGGTGTCATGGTGCTGAGAGTCAGCAAATTTATCAACAACTCCTGTTAAAAATCAACCTATGTTTGAAAGTGGATTCAGCAGAAGAGACTGGAGGCAAGGCAGGAAATCCAACAGTCAGTATATCTAAGAAGACTTGGACAGGTTTTTTAAGCAAAAGCACTGCCAACCACCCTTCCACTTTATCCACCACTGATATACAGGGTTTAATTTAAGTTTAGATTGGTATCTCACTTTGAAAACCAACCACATCCCTTATTTCTGACCAGAAGTCCTACCAGCCAACCTTCTCACTATGCAATTTCCATGACTTAATGTCCCATCAGAAGGGATATACTGAGATTCTTTCCTTACAGCTGATTCATAAGCTTCAATTGGCCCTTTGCACACATCACTCATATGTCAGGCATTATTAATTAGACCCAACTAGCCATAAGGGCAATATTTCTTAAAGAATTTTTCCTGGATTACTTTAACCCTATCATAGAAGATCTCAGCAGTTAAAATTAATAATTATTGAGAGATGTGTCTTTCTCTTTTCAGGTAAGGTTTATTTATTTATTTTTGAGACAGAGCCTCAAGCTGTCACCCTGGATAGAGTGCCATGACATCACAGCTCACAGCAACCTCCAACTCCTGGGCTCAAGCGAGTCTCCTGCCTCCACCTCTCAAGTAGCTGGGATTACAGGCGCCTGCCACAATGCCCGGCTATTTTTTAGTTGCAGCCGTCATTGTTCTTTGGCGGGCCTGGGCTAGGGGCTGGATTCGAACCTGCCAGCTCAGGTGTATGTGGCTGGTGCCTTAGCCGCTTGAGTCACAGGCCCCGAGCCTCAGGTAAGGTTTACTAAGGGTTAATTTTAAGTCTTCAATTTGGCTCTCAGAGGGGCCTTTACACAGGTTTCACCAAAACGTGGAGTCAGGATTGACTTCTGCCTGTCCATTGGAAAACTGCTAATCTGAGTATCCGGTTTATAGCCCTAGTTTTCTAGATCCATTTATATTTATGTTACATTCTTACATGAGAATGACCTAATGAAAATTTTCATCACCTTGCATAGTGCTTCAAAATATGAGCAGCTTAACATTTATAGAAAACCTTCGGGCAGGATCAGAGGAGAGGGAGAGACTAGGACATTGCAAAGACGACCACACACACACACACACACACACACACACACACGTGCATGCATGGAAAAAACCTGAAAATGTATTCTGTGACTGCTTTTTTGTAGGGGGAGAAATGTGCAATTCAGGGTCTTGCCTGACATTAGCCTATAAATAACATACCTTCCTTGTACACTTGTACTTCTGTTCAGGGGTGTGTTTCGTTTGCTTCTTGATTGTTTTTAAAGACTAAATGCCATGGCAAAGCAAGATACTTCTCCACTTCATTCATAAAAGTTTCTTTGGTGAAGGAGCACAGGGGAGAGGGCTCAAGGAGTAATGGTTGGATTGGTTGCATACATCATCATTTGGAGAAAAGGCATTGGAAACAGTTAAATGTCAGGTATCTCTCATCCAAGGTGAATAGATTTCAACACTATCCTAGGCACAGCCTTTGACTTCATTTAAGCTACTTAAAAGCCAACTAAAAACCTTTTCGGTGTTCCTGGACACTATTTGCCAATTTATTTGGACATTTGTCAGCACCCATTGGTGCTGGGGAATGAAACAAACCCTCAGAATTGGAAACAAGCTGCAGAGTTAGAAACAAATAACAAACGAGTGACATAATCAACAAGAAAAGGGCCTTCTATATAGATAGAACAATAGTTCTGCAAGCTCCAGCACAGTTCCACATCAGTTTTCAAGGCCACCTCTGCAAAATGAAGTGTTTGTCAAAGACCTTTCTGTGCCCCTTCCCTGAGAGCTCTCAATGCTGCCATTAGATACACTGTTATCATTAAACATGCATATGTTACTGGGAGGCTGAAAATATGAAAGTAAGGGAAACATGTTAGGACATACCTGGGAAACACTATGTATAGACTCAAACAATATGAGTGGTATCATACACCTTTAATCTGTTTCTTCCAAATCTGGTACTTTCCCCCAAAGGTCCCAGAATCTCGCTAGTAGTGCAGAAATCACATCATTAAGGCTTCCCAATAAGATATTTCTGCCTCTCCATCTCCTCGGGGGCACATCTCATAGCTTTCCAATTAATAAATCTAAATAATTAATGTGAGTGTTTGGGGGTAGAGAGTGAAGGAATCTCCTTACAGTAACAAATGTGGGGAAAGTTTAATAGTTGATTTCCATTTCTACAAATCAGAGTGAGAAACTCTGGAATCAGTGAAAAATGTCCAGAAGGATGTTACAGTTCTGTCCTTTTTGTCTCTACCTTAAACTATAGAAGCATAGAGGACTTACCCTTTAAGTTTTGGAATCGTGGCATGTGACTTACTATGAAGAGAAAAATCCCAGCTGATCTTAAGATTGCTATTATGTCCCACTTGCTCACACTTCTAAAGCAGAAGAGTAATAAACTACAATCAAGTATCTCCTGCCCAATATGCTCAACACAAAGCTCTTATTGCTTTTAGGTTTTAGGATGAAGTGGCTGTATTAACATTTTCAAATGTAGTTTTTTTTAACACCATTCAATAGAATGCCACCCATGTGTCACCCTGAATCCAAGCACAGGGCTCCTTCCTTATATTAGGCTTCCTTAAATCAACAGGATGAGGACACCTGGATCCCCTGCATACAGAATAGGAGAGCAGAAACTCCTGAGACAGACACCTCCAAGATCTTATGAATACTGGAGCAGGGAACTCATTCTTCTCAGAGGGTTCTCTGTCTGAAAGATAGTATTTGCCTTCAGCTTACCCACTGTTTAAATGAAAAAAATCACTGTCTGGGAAGAGGAAAAGGTAAACTAATTTAGCACCACCAAGAATGCAATCAGGCTAAGCCTATGAACCAATCTCTCTAAGCCTCAGCCATATATGAGCTAGAATAATATGCAATTTTCTCAGATTAATTATGTAAACTTATTATATGCCCTTCTCTTACCTCATGCAAATGAAGATTTGAATCTAGGAGACTTGTTTACTCACAATTTCTCACCCCTAACTTAGATGTGATACCTGTATTTTCTTAAGTTCTTAACAAGGGCAGTGAGATGCTGTTTATTATTTTTGCTTTCAAACAACACTTCATGACATTTGTGTTGACAAAATTGAAATGAAATCTAACCTAGCTTTAAAATGTTTATAGCCATTTTATACATGAAAGAAAATATCGTTAGTATAGACAGGCAGGAAGAACATCTCTGTCTGGTACAAGGTAACTTACATTCATAAAGGTACTGCAGGTGAATTACCTTTCAAAAATTGAAACTTCAGTTTACTATAGAAATTAAGTGTGCATTAAAGTGGGAAAGCCACAATACAAAAAGCCTCTTAAGAATATCAATGAAGGCTCGGCGCCTATAGCTCAACCGGCTAAGGCGCCAGCCACGTACACCTAAGGTGGCGGGTTCGAATCCCCAGCCCGGACCTGCCAAACAACAATGACGGCTGCAACCAAAAAATAGCCGGGCGTTGTGGCGGGCGCCTG
>CAUYQS010060593.1:0-24409 GCA_963574585.1 Otolemur crassicaudatus | reverse complement strand
GTGGCATTACAGCTCACAGCAACCTCCAACTCCTGGGCTCAAGCGAGTCTCCTGCCTCCGCCTCCCAAGTAGCTGGGACCACAGGCGCCCGCCACAACGCCCGGCTATTTTTTGGTTGCAGCCATCATTGTTGTTTGGCGGTTCCGGGCTGGGGATTCGAACCCGCCACCTTAGGTGTACGTGGCTGGCGCCTTAGCTATAGGCGAGCCCCCTTGTTTGTTTTTAACCACTCGCTCAAGCGAGTCTCCTGCCTCCGCCTCCCAAGTAGCTGGGACCACAGACGGCCGCCACAACGGCTGGCTATTTTTTTTGTTGTTGTTGCAGCCATCAATGTTGTTTGGCGGGCCCAGGCTGGATTTGAACCCGCCAGCTCAGGTGTATGGGCTGGCGCCTTAGCCACTTGAGCCACAGGCGCCGAGCCTTCTAACCATTCTTTTTCCTCTCTCCTTCTCTATCCTTTGGGACTGCACACCTTACTAAAGTAACCTCCCTAGCTTCCCTCTTCCTTATTGCCTCTCACCAAAAAGAAAGGATATTACTACTGCTCTTCACTAAAGACAGAGAGCCAGAGGGGAAAAGGCAAAGTTTCCTAGATCTTTGTCTCTGCCCTCTCCTTCTCCTATAGATCAGAATCTTGAGGACTCTCCCAGAAGTGACTAAAAGGTCTCTCAGGTGAGTCTGAACACCAAGTCAGCTACTTAGATAATCACCTGCAGAAGATTCAGACTGGCCTGGCTGCCAGGTATTGCCTAAGGAAACAAATAGCAATGTACTCAGAGTTAGAAGGTCTGTGTCTTCCAGTCCTGTGTGACCACAGGGAAATCCCTTAAACCCTCTGAGCCTCAGATGCTGACATGTGTCATGCCTATCACAAAGAATTATTATGAAATCTCTATATAAACCATAAAGCTGATAAACAGAAATAAGGCACTCTCATTAGTAACTATTTTTGCATTTCAGTGTAGCTGGGCTTAAGGAGTTGGGAATAGGGCTGGCAAAAGAGGAGGGAGAAAAAAAAATGAAAGGAAAGGAGTAGGATAGGGAGATGGAAGGAAAAATCATGTTCCAGCCTGTATAGAGTCCCTATAACCTGCTTTGACTTTGTCGGCTGAGATCACCAGGTTTCTTAGCCTTGACACGCCTCTTTACTCTGACATGTGTGACCAGCAGGGTTCCCCTGTGAGGCCTCTCAAGTAAGGGCAAGACCCTGAGACTAGCTCAGGACAGGGAACAGGGCCAGGGAAAGGGGAGATCTCCGTTTGGTGAGACTGATTCAGACACCCCCACTTGGCCTCATAAGCCAAGGCCCAGAGGGAGGAGAAAATTGCACAACTGGCTTCCAGTCTAAGACTGATTTCATTTCCGCCCAGAATGAAAAGTCTGCTTCAGAGAGCTTCAGAGCATCCAGGGGGCCCCCCCACGGCCCTCCTGAACGTCATATGAAGGAGTCCCTGCAGAGCTAAGGCTGCCTTTTTCATTCTTCTGGCAGAGCCCCCACAACATTCTAAAATCACATGAAGATTCCAGCCAGACCCTAAAGTTGCAGTCCCGCCTCGTCTCTGCTGCCTCTCTTCTCTCCTGCTAAAGAAACACGCCCAACTGCAGAGCACAAGTTATTTTTAACCATGGCAGTCTCCCCATTTTCAGCCTCACTGGCCCAGCCCCCTCCTCAAAACAGGCAGTCAGCACTGTCAGGATGCAAAGTAGATCAGCACGGATGACGGAAACAGAGCACAGCAGAGGCCATCCCTTTGCTCAATTGACCCAGGGGCTTTGCCTATAGAGTCCACTCTGCTTCTATTCTAGACTCAGAACCTTAAAAAGCAGGCAAATCATCTCCTGGGCCTCCTCAGAGAAGGCTGGAAATCATCACAAAGCGATCTAGAGGTATGCATGAGTGATGAAGGATGGAGACAGAGAATAAGGAAGAGAGAATGAGACACCCACTCTGCTTTCAAAGAGCCCTGAATCATGGGTCTTCATGGCTGGGGACAAGTAAAGCCCTTCCTGTTTCCTAGGGGCAGCTCTGAAAACTCTGCCACTGGCTGATGCTGTAGGCCCAAAGGTCTTGAGAAGGATTTCCTCCAAGGGCTCCCTACAACCCATAAGAAGGAGTTCAAACTCTCATGCCTGCTGACTCTTCACTTGGAGCTCCCTCCCGCTAAAATCCTTTCCCAACTACTGGAGCCCACATAACTCTATCCCTGTCTAACTTACCATTACAACCCACTGCTTGTTCCCAGATCCCAATCTGTCACGTATTATCCTCAAGGCACCCTTGCTTGCATTCATTCAGTCATTCAATACTGGCTGATCTCTAGCATGCACAAGGTCTGTACAAATCATTAGGGTAAAAACATAAGACATAGTCCCAAATTGTTCCCAGTTCTGGGGGAGTGATGGGTACCCTGTGGGTTAACTGCTGTACTGTACCAGGGAACAAGGAAGGGAGAAAGGTGTGAATGCGAGAGTGGAGGAGGCAGCTTTGGATACCACTGAGGGCATTAGGGACATCGTGGAGGCGGCACTTAATAGAGAAGGGGGGAGGCTATTGGCATCTTGCAGAGGAGAAAACGAAAAGCACAGACGTTTGACCCAGCAGGGTGCATGGGGCCAAATTATAGTGCAATGTAGCAGGGTGCTTGAGGGCAGAGGCGGCAGCAGGTGAAGCTGAAGAGGTAAGTTGGGGCTAATTTTGATGGGTCTTTATGTTAAAGCCTTTATTCCACAGGCAATGAAGAGCCAAAGATGGGTTATAAGCAGCTGAGTAATAGGATTAGGTTTGTATTTTAGACCTAAAATACTCTGTGAGTCATGTGGAGGATGGGGGGGCAAGACTAAGAAAGGGAGAACTATTAGATAGTTGTTGGAGGTCCAGGTGACAGATGACAAAGTGGAGGGGGCAGGACAGGCCTTGGTGATAGCTGGAAAGCAAGTGATGTCACTGAATTAGCTGCAGGCACTCCTCTGTCTATCTGTCTGCACTCTGGCACCGAACCCTGCTGAGATGCCGAGCACACCCCAGGGAGGCAGCTTTGAATGGTGGAAGTATCGCCTTTACAGAGCCAAAAACTGTGCTGAGGGCTTTGCGAACATTACTGCATCTAACCCTCAAGGCAAGCCTGCACAGGGGACATTCTGAAGATAAGGAAAGTGAGGCTCAGGTGGAGGAAGGGACTTGCTCAGTGTCACATAGATGGTCAGTGGCAGGGCCACAACCTAACACCTTGTCTCTCTGACTCCAAAACCTACACTCACAGCCACTGCACTGCACTGGGCTTGTCAAAGAACTGGGACCTCCCACCACAGGTGGAGGCAGCCCCCAGGTCTCACATCGTGTTTAAGGTAAATGCCTACAACACCTTTGGAAGGTAATGCGAGTAAACCTCAACTATAACTTTGTTATAATGAAATAACTCGGGCAGCGCCTGTGGCTCAAAGGAGTAGGGCGCTGTCTCATATACCGGAGGTGGTGGGTTCAAACCCGGCCCTAGCCAAAAACTGCAAAATAAATAAATAAATATGTGAATTTAAAAAAGAGAAAGAAAGAACTCAACAGATGTAAAAAAATTATTATTCTTAAATATGTTTACAACAGCATTGTCTACTATGGTGAAAAAAAGAGTAGGATATAGAAAATTGAAAAATATTATACAACATTTTAAAATGGCAACTATAATACAAAAAATCTTTTTGATGTAAGAGTAACCGACAAGATCCAGAATGGCACATAAACCATGAAGGCAACTGCTTAGAAAATATAACTGAACAGAGACAGACCCTGGGAAGGTGATGCAGAAATGAAAACAGTTCTCATGTTAGCAAAGGGGTAGAAGATTTTCCTCTTCCAAGTTTTTCTCCAATCTTATTTCATCATCTTTTTAGCAGTAATAATAATAAACTATATTCCAGCTGGCTTGTCAGAGAGCCCTGAGGAGGACATGTCTGCCCCCCACCCAGCCAGTGGCCCATTCCTCTCTCCCACCCACAGCATCCAGCTGCTCACTGGGGGATCTCTCTTACCAGCAACTCTGACCACAGCACGCTCTGCAGGGTCCAGCACTGAATCCTGGCTTTTCCGCTTTTTCTGCTCATGCAGGGGCAGGTTCCAGGGCAAAGTGTCCCCTGGGGGGCAGGGAGACAGGCTCCCAGACCTCTCGCTCCTGTAAGACCGTTCACTTCGACATGACCGCTCACTCCGACATGACCGCTCACTGAGCGTCTCTTCATCCGAGGAAGACATGGCCCAGGTAGGGGCTGCAGCAGGCGGGCCTCCAGGGAGAAGGGATCTGGAGGAGAGAAGGGTGAATGTGAACAGACAGGAGGGGTCACATGAGAAAAACTGGGACTTGGCAAGAGAGGTTCTAGTCCTAGTTATGCCACTGACCAGACTTTTTCACCTATCTGAACCTCAGTTTTTCCATCTGGAAAATGGGATGAAGATAATACATGAGAAAACTAATTCACAAAATTTGGGGGAAATCATGAGATCACACACATGAAGGTGTCTATAAAACTTAAAACACTGTAAAAGTTAGCTCCCGTTACAAGTAACCACTGTTATTTATTTATTTATTTTGCAGTTTTTATTGTTATGGGGTACATTTGGAAAACTAAGCTCACAGGTCCCGCAAGATAGAAAGATGTGGGTTCAAATTCTACTACACCATTTACTAGCTATGAGACCCTGGAGACGCCACGTAACCTCTTTGAGCCTCAGCATCCTGATATACAAAATGGGAATCATGATATAGCACCTAAACAACATACAAGGTTGTTTGCAAGGACTCAGCAACATCCTGCATGTGAAGCACTTATTCATGCCTAGTGCCCAGTCAGCACTCAATAAGCAGTATCTATTATTACATTCTTGTTCTTACCTCCCAGGAATGCTATAAGGATAAAATGGGGCAACAGATGGGAAGTATTTTCAAAAGCTAAAGCACAGTCTCAACAGGACACATGAATCAAAGCACAGGCTAGAATAGGCAGAAATTCCTTGCCTATTCTCCCTCTTTGCCTACAGAAGACACATCAGGAAATGTACTAGACTGTAAAACAGATCTGGGTATAAAAATTATGGTTTTGGCCACTTAACAATCAGTAAGCGTGACTGGAGCAAGTCACTTCACCTCTCTGAGACTCAGTTTCTTCAGGTGAAAAATGGGAGAAATGCTACATTTTAGAGGATGTTTTAAGAATATAGTAAAGCGCAAATGTAAAACTGGCTGATGTCATGCATGACACACAGCAGGCATTAGATAAAATGGTCAGTCATTTGCTTATTCCAAGGGCTGTTTGGAAATAAGTGTCTCAGCGTGGGAGGTGGGGATGGGATGGAAATTCTATTTTTCAGGTCAGTTTAGCTAGTGGAGAGTGTTGAGTGAAAAATACAATGGCTCTGGGGCCAGCTGGGCTCCACCAACCAGAGTGGGCAGCCTTCCCTCAGCCAGGCCAAGCTCACTTGCCAGAACCATCTGCTACACATGGCCCACCACCCCAAGGGCTCCATCAGGGCCGAGATGGTGCATGCCTTCAGCCACAGCCTTCCCACAAGCCCAAAATCCAGCCCAAGTAAATCAGCTCTCACTTTGACTCTGGAGTCTAGGGAGGACAAGGGCTGTTGAATTTCCCTTATAGGGAATACCTGCACACAGGGCTGTGTGGAGAGAGAAGGCAGCCTAAATGGCTAGACATCTGGCCACAGCTCCTCCTGGATTCTGGAATCTCAGACTAGAGGCAGTAAGGGGCAGAGACAGCCTCCTGGGTTACTGGCAGATTCCCACAGTAGGCACAGAATTCAAAGAGATAACAAAAGAAACATCAAACGGTGCAAGAGGCGCTAGATAGCTAGGGAAGACAGAACGTGCCCCTTGCTGGGGCACCCTCTGTGCACGTGGGCCCTCTTCCCGGAGAACACCAAGGAGGTATACAGCCACAGAAGGCAAAAAGGAAAAGACCGAGTCCTGGCACAGCCTTGCCCTTTATCCGGGCAGCTTCCCTCCTCCCCCCGTTACCTTCTGGCTCCCACCTCCCAGCTCTTATACCCAGGACAGGTACTGAAGTGACAGCCCAGCCTTTGGGAAACTCAGGCCAAGCTTCCATCCCTACCCTCAGCCCAGGACAGGAAAACGCCCCTCCTCTCCACAGACCACCTGCTTCATCCCAGAACCGCCCATTCCCTCTCCCATTTTACTACAAAGGCATGCTTGTCCAAGGCCTCCTCCCAAAAACCCGTCCCTCCTCAGTTCTACCAGGGTCAGTCTCCCGCCCCTCACAAACACCTGTTTGACTTGGGGGTTCCAGCCCCACCCCTGTGTCAGCCAGGTCACTCCATCAATGACCGCTTCTGACATGAGAGCACGCCCGCACCCCACATCTACCCCAAAGGCCGCAGGCGGTCGGCGACGGACACCTCACCAGGTGCTCCCCCTACGGCGGCCCTCCCCCCCTCGCCTACCTCCTTCGCCACGGTGGGAGGAAGGGCGCCCGCGAGCCTGGGGAGGCGCGGGTGGGTCCGCGTGCCCGCCGCGCGTGGCTGACAAAGAGCGGGGACGCGCGACCGAGGACCTACAGGGCGCTGGGGCCAGCGGCCGAGCCCTGGGGCTGGGAAGCGATCATCCCCGCCCGGCCCTGCCGTTCCGTAGATGTCTCGCCCGGCCCGGGTAGGGCTTGGTGCTCTATTTTCCCCGGGAACACGCCTCTCTGGCCCTAGCACCTCCCGCCCGGGGAAACCCCAGTTCCGCGGGCTCGCTGCTCCAGGGCACTGGCCGTGGAGGATGCAGGTGTGAGGCCCCGGCGGCCGCTAAGTGAGCCTGTCAACCAGCCTACCCGCTGCAGCCGGCTGCCCCGGGCCGAGGCGCGGCCGCCCGGCTCAATCAATCACCGCGCCCCAGCCGCCGTCGCGCACCGCGCGCACTCGGGCGGGTAACCCGCATTCAGCCCCGCGGCCCGCGCCTTACCCTGGGAGCCGAGGAGAAGGAAGACTGGTCGGTGGCAGCAGCAAAGGCGGCGGCGGCGGCCGCGCGCGCCTGGGGCTGGAGCGCAGTCGAGGGGAGCGCGGCAGAGCCGAGGGGAGCGGCTCCCACAATGGCCGAGCTCGCGGCGCCGAGCCCCCCGCCCCCCGCGCCCTAGCGGCAGCGGCTGAAGCGGAGCCGGCGCAGCCGCCCAACTAGCTCCCCCACCCCCAGCGCCGACGCCGCCCCCCGCCCCCCAATGCGTGCTCCCTTCGCCCTACACCCGACCCAGTGCAGCCAGGCTCCCCGCGCGTCCCAGCCTGTCCGCGGCCCTGCGCCCCTCCGCAATGACCCCCTGTCCTCCTGCTGCCCCCGGGCCCTCCCTCTGGGTTCCTCCCTCTCATCCCCTCCCGCAACTCCTCCCAAGCGGCCGCCTATGTCCCCCCACCCCGGGCCAACCACACCTCCACATTCCCCGCCCTCCGCTCGGCGACCTCTCCACCCCGGCCCCGCGGCAGTTCGCTGACCCTGGACCCGGTAACCTGGCCCACCCCTTTGGAGCTCCTCACCGCCGGTCCCCGAGTCGCTCTCCCAAGCTGCCAGCTGCCTCTCAGCCCAGGCCTGGGTCCTCAAACAACCCATTCCTCTGCCCACCCATCTTTTGGCCGCTTTTTCTAAACCCACATTCCGTCCCCGCCCTTTGGGCTGCTCCAGCTCCCAGAGAACGCCCTGCGGGTCCACCTACCCGCCGGGCTTCGGGAACTGAATGTAGGCGGGAACGCTAGGAGGCCCATCTTCTCTGCAGGGTGAAGGGCAGTAGGGAACCAGACTTGAGGAGGGAACTCAAGATTCTTGTTTAGACAGCTCCAGCCCCAGGTACAGCCGTGGGGAAGCTTCATCCATTTCTCGAGAAAGCACGTATTGAGTTCCTTTAGCATGCAGGGCCTAGTCTTACAGAAATGAACCAGAGTGCCTTCGATTATCTGCTAGGAGAAATAAGAGACTCTGTCCTCAGAGGGACAGAATTTGTCTAAAGTTATTCCACTAATAACTTGCGTCGCAACAGCTATTATATGGGCATGCCTGGGTACTGTGCAAAGTGCTTTACCCGGATCATGCAATATCTAATCTGTAGATTAATAAATGAATAAATGAATTTGTTCATTCACTTATTCAACGAACATGATGTACTGAACATCCACCATGCCAGGACCCGTGCTGGATACTGAATATACCGTGATGAACGGGATACATCTGCTCCCTGCCCATTGATTCCATTTGGCTTACAGTCCAGTAGGAAAGATAGACAGTCGTAAATTATAATGCATACCAGGAGGCAGCATTATGATCTCTAACTTATAGATGTAAAACTGACATTAGATGATTTACTCTAAATTATCTAGAGAGATAAAACTACAGATGTTGGCGTGGTTGCGGAGAGAAGGGAACATTTCTACACTGCTGGTAGGAACACAAGCTATACGACCTTTTTGGAAAGAAGTCTGGAGAATACTCAAGGAACTAAAAGTGGACCTACTGTTCGATCCTGCAATTCCTCTACTAAGTATATACCCAGATGATCAAAAATTATTTTATAACAAAGACATTTGCACCAGAATGCTTATTGCAGCCCAATTCATAATAGCCAAGACATGGAAACAGCCCATTTGCCCATCTACCCATGAATGGACTAACAAATTGTGGTATATGTACACCATGGAATATTATGCAGCCATAAAAAGATGGAGACTTCACATCTTTTATGTTTACCTAGATGGAACTGGAACATATTCTTCTTAGTAAAGTATCTCAAGAATGAGGGGGAAAGTATACAATGTACTCAATACTACTATGAAATCAATATATAACCATCTGTACACTCATACGAATGGCAAAACATAACTATAGTCCATAAAGTAGAAGGGAAGAGGAGACATGGGAGGAGGGAGGGTATTTGGGGGGACCTCACCTAATGTGCATGATGCAATGGTACATTTCAACACTATTAAGAAATGAGTATAATTGTGATGGATGTGCTACTTATTTCAATGTAAGCATTTCACATTGTATATCAAAGCAGTACTGAACCCCATAAATGTATCAATGTACAAAGTTATGATTTAATAAAAAAAAAAGTAAATAAATAAATTATCTAGGGAGAAAGTGAGCAATTTCAGGACTGGAGCCCTGTCTTCAGATTCCACAACCTATGTTCTTTGTCACCATAATAGTGGAAAATAAATGTGTGTTGGAGCAATTAACAAGGGCTCTTGAACTTCAAGCTGAGAAATTTGACCTAAATTTTATGCTTATGAGCAGCCAAGGAGGGTGTTCAAGTAATAGAGTAAGGGTAACCCAAGTACAAGTACAAAATGAGTGTGGATAGTTATGCTGGGAGACTACTGTAAGAGTCCTAGCCAAATGTTCTGAAGTTCTGAACCAGAACAAGGATAATGGGAATGGGAAGGGATGCTTTCCACCCACTGAAACCTGGTAGCTTTCTGTGTTTGCATGTACTCTCCTATATTAAATAAGGGAAAGGAGCTACCATTTACTAAACTCCAACTAAGTGCTTGGCAATTCCCTGGACATTTTGTACATGTTATCTCATGAAATCTTCCCCAAAACTCTGTGCAAAGGCATCTTTAGTATCCTTATTCTACAAATAAGTAAACAAAGACTGTGAAAGGTTAAATGATTTACTGAAGCCCCCAAAACAAACTAGTGTTGGAGCCAGGTTTCAGACCCTGACCTGTCTATCTCCAAATCCTATGCTCTCCACTCTCCACTGGCTCACCCATAGGATTCCTATGACTCACCACGGCTTCTCTTCCTTAGACCACAGGTACCTCTGAGACTTTCAGAGAAAGGTCAGGCGTTCACAATTGTAACCTAAACTGCACCTGGGCCAGAAGTGCAAGTCCCTATGTGAGACCACAGAAGTCTACAGAAGCCTCAGCCCAGGACAAGTCTGCAACCTGATTCTAAAGTTTTCATGGACAATGAAATAGTGTTCAACCTTAAAAAAGAAGGAAATCCACCAGGTATGGTGGCTCATGCCTGTAATCCCTGCACTTTGAGAGGCAAGGCAGTTGGATACTTGAGTCCAGGAGTTTGAAACCAGATTCTAGCAACATAATAAGACCCGATCTCTAAAGAAAAAAATTAGGTGGGCATTGTGGTCCATGCCTGTAGTTCCAGCTACTTAAGAGTCTGAGGTGGGAGGATTGCTTGAGGCAGGGAGGAGGAGGATGCAATGAGGTATGGTAGGCCACTGCACTCCAGCCTGAGCAACAGAGCAAGACCCTGTCTCCAAAAAAAAAAAAAGGAAGAAAGGGAAATCTGTCATTTGCAACAACATGGATGAACCTGGAAGACATGTTCAGTGATGTAAGCCAGGCAAAGAAAGGCAAATACCATATGATCTCACACGTATGTGAAATCTAAAAATTTTGAATTCACAGAAGGAGAGAGTAGAATAGTGGTTACCAAGAGCAGGGGTGGAGGAAGGGGAGTGGGAAGATGCTAGTCGAAAGATACAAATTTCAATTAGATAGAAGGAATAAATTCAAGACATCTATTGCACAACATAGTAACTATAATCAACGTTAACAAAGTATTGCTTTTTTTTTTTGACAAAGTCTCACTTTGTCACCTTTTGTAGAGTGTGTGGCATCATAGCTCACAGCAACCTCAAACTCCTGGGCTCAAGCAATTCTCTTGCCTCATTCTCCCAAGTAGCTGGGACTATAGGCACCCGCCACAGTGCTCACCTATTTTTAGAGAGGGGGTCTTGCTCTTGCTCAGGCTGGTCTTGAACCCGTGAGCTCAGACAATCCACCCACCTCAGCCTCCTGGAGTGTTAGGATTACAGGCGTGAGCTACGGCGCCTGGCCATAAATACATTTTAACAATAAAAATAAAAAACAAATTTCCTGGAGGCACGCTAGGAAGCACGGAGGCATGAAGCTGAAGAATCATTTTCAACTTAGAAAGGAGTGCCAAGGCCCTTCCCTGCTGAGAGGAACATGGATACCAAGGGAGAAGACAAGCTGAAAGCAAAGGAAGAGTGGGGGGGGGGCTTGGATGTGAAACTGAATTGCCACAGGGGTCAGATCTGTGGCAGGGACCCAGTAGACAGGGCCAGCTGGAGGCTGCTGAATTACCAAGGAAGCATGAAGGCATAGCTGCCCTGACTAGAGTGCATCTGAACACTTTCCTTTTCTCTGACTTCAATGTCCTTCCCAAATCTGACCACCAGTCCTGTCCTAAATTATTCATGCTGCGAACTGTGAGTGGAGCTTCCGGAAACTTCTGGACACAAGAGTTAGGACATTCAGCTATGTCCCCAGGGCTGTGTCTCCAGCTCCAACAGCACTACCCTGGGACTGAGCTGCTGGTGAGATTTGCCAAGCTTTTTGCAGCTGGCAGCTGGCCAGTAACCTTGGGCTACTGGGCTTTGATTCATTTCAACAATCTTTTATTGAGGAATGTTATGTGCTGGGGAGAGTTCTGGGTTCTGTCGGGAACACAGAAGTGAATCCAGTAAGGTCCTTGTCCTTGAAGACTGACAGGATGGTAGAGGTGAAAGGCACTGAAAAATGGTTTCCTTCCACACACTCCTCCAGGTCTGGGGACTGTCACCCTCCACTGTGCCCCACTGCACCAAGTGAAGGTCATTCCTCAGTCCTTCCAGAAGTAAGTGGCATTGGAACTTCATCCCCCCAAAATGCCCGAGCAGGGCCCTCTTTGGGGCTTGGAAAGGCATAGCATAACTTCTTATGAACATGACTATTTGGAGCCCTGCCCTAGTCCTCCAGCCTGCTGTGTGGACCACAGCTTTCCAGTCCCACCAGAAGGATGATATCCAATCAGCAAATGTTAATGAAGCTTCGACTCAGTGTCAAGCACCAAGCTCTGTGCTGGTGTTTCAAAAAAGAATCAGGTAAGCAATGTGAGAACCCATTGCTACTAAAAATAGAAAAATTATCTGGTCATTGTGGTGGGTGCCTATAATCCCAGCTACTCAGGAGGCTGAGAAAGGAGGATTGCTTGAACCCAGGAGTTTGAGGTTGCGGTAGCTAGTCTGACACCACAGCACTCTAGACTGGGCAACAGAGTGAGGCTTTGTCTCCAAAAAAAAAAAAAAAAATCAGGAAGACATGGCCCCATCCTTAAAGTGCACATAGTGTAGGTGAGGGGATAGCAGGTCCAGGGATAACTACACTTCAGTTTGATTTCTGCTAAGATGGGGAAGTACTGGGCACCCCGCAAAAGAGCATAGGAAAAAGGACACTGGCAAGAACAGGGGTGGGAAAGCTGTGGCCTTGTATGTCCTTCAGTGACTGAATCCAAATTTTACAGAACAAATCCTTTTATTGTTATTAATAAATTTTGTTCATCTTTTATACTTTTATTATAAAAATGAAGGTATTTGAAATACCAAAGAATAAAATAAGTTCCAATGAAATAATCTTTCCAGACTGACCAGCACAATTAAAACATTACTAAGCCATAAGGGCTAAATTGATGGCTATGCTCATGATTTAGTTCTTTTTTTTTGAGACAGAGTCTCACTATGTTGCCCTGATGGTAGAGTGCCAATGCGTCACAGCTCACAGCAACCTCCAACTCTTGGCCTTAAGCAATTCTCTTGCTTCAGCCTCCCAAGTAGCTGGGACTATAGGTGCCCACCACAATGCCCAGCTAATTTTTGTTGCAGTTGTCATTGTTGTTTTAGCTGGCCCAGGCTGGGTTCAAACCCTCCAGCCTCGGTGTGTGTGGTTGGCCCCGTAACCACTGTGCTACGGGTGGCAAGCCCCATGATTTTGTTCTAACTTCCCCTGCCTAACTGGCACCACTACCACATGAGGCTGGTTGGCAAGAGCTTATGGGGGTTAGTACACCAGTCTGTTATCAGCTTTGACAATCATCCACTGTGTTTCTGTTTGAAGTAGAATTTGTGAATAGTTGCATAGCTTGACAGTATTATTTATTTATTTATTTAATTTTTTTTCTTGAAGGCAGAGTTTTACTCTGGCCTAGCCTAGAGTACCATGGTATCAGCCCAGCTCACAGCAACTTTAAACTCCTGAGTTCAAGCAATCTTCTTGCCTGAGCTTCCCAAGTAGCTGGGACTACAGATGCCCACCACGATGCCCAGCTAACTTTTGTATTTTTAGTAGAGATGAGGTCTCGCTCTTGCTCAGGGTGGTCTTGAACTCCTGAGCTCACCTCTGCCTCCCAGGGCGCTAGGATTACAGGAGTAAGCCACCACCCCCAGCCTCAACAGTGTTTATTTTAATTCTGTCTGCTTAATAGCCCATCATAACAAGGAAGATCAAGAGAACACTAAAGGAAGAAAATAGATTTTCTAAGGAGAATTGAGAATTGCAACATTATCTTATTTCTGCTAAAGATAAGATGATTTGCTTGCTTTGTGATACTGCAATATCAACATTAGAGAAATTTAGGCTGGGCACAGTGGTTCATGCCTGTAATCCTTGCACTCTGGGAGGCAGAGGTGGGTAGATTGCCTAAGCTCACAGTTGAAGACCAGCCTGAGCCAGAGTGAGACCTCATCTCTTAAAAAAACAAAAAAATAGCTGGGCTTTGTGGAGGGCACCTGTAGTCCCAGCTACGCTGGAGGCTGAAGCAAGAGAATTGCTTGAGCCCAAGAGTTTGGGGTTGCTGTGAGCTGTGATGCCATGAGACTCTACCAAGGGCAATAAAGTGAGAAAAAAAAATCAATGCTCATCAGCATTATAGCACTCAAATGAACCACAAATGTTTTAAATTAGAGGGAGAGTTGCAGAAGATTCTATTGCATAAATTAAAAGATGAACAGCAAAGACAAAGATAATTCTTTTTTTTTTCTTTTTGCAGTTTTTGGCCAGGGCTGGGTTTGAACCCACCACCTCTGGCATATAGGGCCAGTGCCCTACTCCTTTGAGCCACAGGCACCACCCAAAGATAATTCTTTTAAGCAGCAGTTAAGACCTGGAAATACTGCCACTGGCACAACTTATAGAGTAACCTACATATTCGGGGGGGGGAAGGGAAGTCATTCAATGAGGTAGAAATTGTGGAAAAAAGCATCATTGAAGTTGTAGGATGCTTAGACCTTGATGACATTTCAAAGTACAAACACTGCCTTTTTCAACCATTAACTGATTGGCAGCATGAACTAGGCTTCAACTTAACAGAACAACTTCATGCACTTCTTCAAAAAGAAAACATACATTATTCAATTGGTTCGGATGAATCAACTGATACTACTGACTACGCAAGCAGGTTTTATACTTCACTGAGGTTGTAAGAGAAGATTTTCTTTGCTACAAACAGTTGCTTGCTTTGGGAACTCTTGAGAACAGAACGCAGAATAGATATCTTCAACAAGTTTCAAGATACATGTAGTGAAGTTGAACTGAATTTGGCAAATTCAGTGAGTTGTGTGAACCGATGATGCACCTTCCATGACAGGAAAACACAAAAAGTTTATTGCACAAATGAAAAAACATTAACAGGGGTGGCGCCTGTGGCTCAAAGGAGTGGGGCACCAGCCCCATATGCTGGAGGTGGTGGGTTCAAACCCAGCCCTGGCGAAAAACTGCAAAAAAAAAAAAAAAAGAAGAAGAAGAAGAAAAAGTATTGGCTCGGCGCCTATGGCTCAAGTGGCTAAGATGCCAGCCACATACACCTAAGGTGGTAGGTTCGAATCCAGCCTAGGCCCGCCAAAACAACAATGATGGCTGCAACCAAAAAATAGCCGGGCGTTGTGGCAGGCACTTGTGGTCCTAGCTACTTGGGAGGCTGAGGCAGGAGATTCGCTTGAGCCCAGGAGTTGGAGGTTGCTGTGAGCTGTGATGCCACTGCACTCTACCCAGGTTGACAGCTTGAGGCTCTGTCTCAAAAAAAAAAAAGTATTAACAGATCGAAATGCCTTCATTTATTTTCATTATATCTTGCACCAGCAAAATCTCTGTGCTAGAGCTACTATTTTAAGTAACACTTTGGGACAAATTATAAGTATTGTTTATTTTATCTTCTTTTATTTTATTTTATTTAGAGTCAGAGTCTCATTTTGTCATCCACGGTAGAGTGCTATGGCGTCACAGCTCACAGCAACCTCCAGCTCTTGGGCTTAGGCAATTCTCTTGCCTCAGCCTCCCTAGTCCCTGGGACTATAAGCACCCACCACAATGCTCCACTACTTTTTTGTTGCAGTTTGGCCGGAGCCAGTGCCGTACTCACTAAGCCACAGACGCTGCCCAATTTACAAGGATCTTTAACTATATTCTAATATAGTTCTAATAACTAATATATAACTATATTCATGCAAATGCAACACAGAATTTGAATAATGAAGAATTCAGTGTGGATTTGCCATTTTATTTTATTTTTTGAGACAGTCTCACTTTGTTGTCCTCAGTAAAGTGGCATGACATCATAGCTTACAGCAACCTCAAACTCTTGGTCTCAAGAGACTTCTCTTGCCTCAGCCTCCCAAGTAGCTGGGGCTACAGGGACCTATCATAATACCTGGCTATTTTTCGAGACAAGGTCTCACACTGGCTCAGGCTGGTCTCAAACCTGTGAGCTCAAGCAATCTATCCACCTGGGCCTTCCAAGTGCTAAGATTATAGGCATGAGCCACCTCTACTGGCTGCCATATATTTTAAAGTGCATTGAGTAAGGCAGGGATACAGTTAGCCAAAATTTTATCTCAGCAAGATAAAACAGATAGTTAAAGCTGGGCACAGTGTCTCACACCTGTAATCCTAGTACTCTAAGAGGCCAAGGCAGGTGGATTGATTAAGCTCGAGAGTTCGAGACCAACCTGAGCAAGAGTGAGATCCTGTCTCTACTAAAAATAGAAAAACTAGCTGAGCGTTATAGTGTGTGCCTGTAGTCCCAGCTACTTGGGAGGGTGAGGCGAGAGGATTGCCCCAGCTTAAGAGTTCGAGGTTGCTGTGAGCTATGACACCATATCACTCTACCAAGGATGACAAAGTGAGACTGTTTCAAGAAAATAAATAAATAAATTCTTTGATGCTAAGAAAGATCTAATTAAAATATGGAAAAATGGATCAGACTTGGTAGCACATACCTGTAATCCTAGCACTCTGGGAGGCGTAGGCAGGTGGTTTGCTTGAGCTCAGGAGTTCAAGACCAGCAAAAGCAAGATCCTGTCTCTACAAAAAAAAAAGAAAAACTGAGGCAAGAGGTCTCTTGAGCCCAAGAGTTGGAGGTTACTATGAGCTATGATGCCATGTCACTCTACTCAGGGTGACAGTTTGAGACTCTGTCTCAAAAAATATATATATTATATACATATAATATACATATGTATAAATACAGTAGAATGCCCATCCCTTTGGCAACATGCCTGAAAAATGCTTTCTTGCTTTTCAACCACTTGCTGCCGCAAATCCACATTCTCCTACCTAACCCAAATCAGGACGCCCTTAAGGTCACAAAGGACTGATCCCCATCTAGAGGATCACCTGAAACTGCAGACCTCAATGCCGCAACCAAATGTTCAAATGCTTTCCTACAAAAAGCACACACAACAAAGTCATCAAAAGGTTAGTTCATTTTAAAATTAACAATGTTTCCATTTTTGGAAATTATTAAGTACACAGTAGTTGGATTTTTACAAAATAATGCAGGCGTTCCTAAAACTGGCACGTGGGCCACAAGCAGCCTGCCAAGGACATTTATCCGACCCACCGGGTGTTTTTGCCACCACTGCCTGTCCTGGTTAGCAGCTGACTCGTCCCAGGGCCCACAGTCTGGCCCTCCAACAGTCTGAAGGACAGTGAATTGGCCTCCTGTTTAAAAAGTTTGAGGACACATGAATGTATGCTTTAAAAATATTTAATTGAAATTCTTCAAAACATCCTTATTTGATTACAGCTAAATTAATGTGGCTAAGGTTCGCGATCCCTGGCCAAGAGGCTTAAGGACAGATAATTTTACCAGGCCTCTTATTCTTCTCTTTCTGGGTCTTTGCCTCAATGGAGACTCCTGCACTTACCTATCTTCTTGGAAAAGCTTTATTCTTCCATAGAGCCTTTTCCTCCCGCTGTTGTCCATTGGACCCTGTGGAATCAGGTGTTCAACTGAGGGTCAAACATGAGCCCAAGTCGAGACTGGAGCCCTGTGTAAGTGATGCTATCCAAACAGAGGAAATAGCACAAAACCCCCAAGCTGGCAGGGACCACAAAGATCTCCAAGCTCTAACTAGAACATTCTTTCTCCCACCTTTCCCTGATTGATCCCTTGCATTCATACACTGATCATACCCAGCTTTGAGTCCCATCTAGCTCTCCTCTCTCTCCTCCCAGCTCCAGACTCATATCAAACTGCCTCTTCGACATCTTCATGCCCACCTGGCCATCTAGTAAGCATCTCAAATCTCCAACTCCTGAGCTCAAGTAATCTACCTCCCTCAGCCTCTCAGAGTGCTGGGATTACAGGGATGAGCCACTGCACCTGGCTCGACATGGACTCTTAATATCTGTTCCCTAGTGTTCCCCAAACTGTTCTTTCTTGGTCTTTGCCATCTCAGAAAATGGCTCAACTACCTACCTACTTACTCGAGTTCAAAATCTAGAAGCAATTTTTTTTTGAGACAGAGTCTCACTATGTCGCCCCTGTCAGTAGAGTGCTGTGACATCACAGCTCACAGCAACCTCAAACTCTTGGGCTTAAGTGATTCTCTTCCCTCAGCTTCACAAGTAGCTGGGACTACAGGTGCCCACCACAGTGCCAACTATTTTTTTGTTGCAGTTGTCATTGTTGTTTAGCTGGCTTGGGCTGGGCTCGAATCTGCCAGCCTCAGTGCATGTGGCTGGCGCCCTAACCACTGTGCTATGGGCACCGAACCTAGAAGCTATTTTTATTTTTCGGTCATCTTCCACAACACTAAGGTGACCAGATTTTAAAATTGGTAAAGCGGGACACCATTCCTGGGGGGGGTGGGGGGCAGCGAGGGGGAGGGGAGGGCAGGGTTTCTTTCTTTCTTTCTTTTTTTTTTTTTTTTTGACTTTTCAGACTAAGAAACAAACAGATTTATTCTGTACACAGAGCCAGGCCCACAGTCTGTAGAACTGGCTGTGTGGTTAGGGTATTTGGGCCCAAGGAGATGTCAGGCTCAGGCCAAATAGATAGGAAGGGAGCACTGGCTCATCCTGTCCTAGTCCTCAGGGCTGTAGGGTTCATGCTGACAGTCCCAGGTGGCTACACCTGGGCTGAGGTCCCTCAACGTCCTTTCTGTGAAAGAGGGACAACTTGAGAGCACCATCCTACTGAAAAAAGCTCAGCCACCAGTGTGTAGAATTGTCCTTATCAGGAGGTTCACTTTTGCCTCAGCTTTTTGATGAAGGAAACCTCATCCCGATTCCGGATACCATAATCTCGGAGCTTCTTCCGGTCTTCTGTGAGCATCTCTCCTGCAAAGGTCAGATGGTATGTCCGCCACACATAAGACCAGCTGATGTGCTGAACGCCCCCTTCCCGCTCCTGCTTGAGCTGCACATATCTCTGGATGGCCTTCTTCAGGTCCAGGACCGTGGCATTCTGCACTACTACCACAGGCATCACTTCTCCATCCATCTTGCATACTCGGGCTGTCATTGCTTGGCCATATTCTAGTGCTATTTGGGAATTGACCTCTTCCAAAGTAACTTGGATCGGTAGATCGCAGAGTAGCGGGTCCTGCACCACCATCGCGAGACCCTCCTGGAACACGTCCACAGCTTCAGAGTGCGGCAACGCCTCCTCTTCGTCCTCATTGTTCTCCGGCGTCTCAGGCTGACCGGTATCTTCCGCTACCTCTAAGGCCGCCAGTCTGCCGCTGTTCTCCGTAAGCGCGGCCAGTTCTCATTAGAGAGGCGTAGTGCGCACCGAGGGCAGAGTTTCTTAATTAAAAATTTGGTCTATATGGAGCAACAAAAATTTTCATAGAACGCAAAAATAGTATTGTAATATATATTTTTTAAATTTCAACATAAGTACAATTTACAAATATAATACATTAAAAAAAATTATATATAGGGCAGCGCCATTGGCTCAAAGGAGTAGGGAGCTGGCCCCATATGCCAAAGGTGGCTGGTTCAAACCCAGCCCTGGCCAAAAAAATAATAATAATAATAATTATGTCTAGTATTATTTTATTCTTTGGTGTATTTCTCATTTGAGTGAATTTTTTTTAGTAGATTGCTGTTGTTGTTTAAAAGGTCATGAAATTTCTCACAATAATTTGTTAAATTGGCTTGGTGCCTGTGGCTCGAGAGGCTAAGGTGCCAGCCACATACACCTAAGGTGGCAGGTTCAAATCTAGCCCAGGCCCGCCAAACAACAATGATAGCTGCAACCAAGAAAAATAACTAGACGTTGTGGCAGACGCCTGTGGTCCCAGCTACTTGGGAGGCGGAGGCAGGAGACTCGCTTGAGCCCAGGAGTTGGAGGTTGCTGTGAGCTGTGAGGCCATGGGCACTCTACCCAGGGGGACAGCTTGAGGTTCTGTCTCAAAAAAAAAAAAAAAAAAAAAAGAATTTGTTAAATTAAATTTCACACAAAAAATGGCTTTCAAAGTCTCAACACTTAATTGTGATTTTTTTGATGTCCACACTTTATATACTGTAGGAAAAACGTGTTCAGTCACAGCATTAGTTCCTGGTAAGGACAGCATGTACCCCACAATTTTTAGTGCATTATTGTATGGAACATGGTTTGTTTCAAAATGATGAAATATTTCTAAACATTTGTTCTCTATTGTGATTTTTGCTGATGCCTAAGAGTTAACCTTTTCCTTATCAATATATATTTTTTAATAATGATACCTTGTAAGTCATAAGTGTCACTTTCAAGGCTGGCGCTAGAATTTTTACCACCACTATAAAATATAAAAAATACAAGTACTGTCCACTAAATTCATGAAATAAATAAATAAATAACTTACCTAAATTATCTGAATAGCTGATTTGTTGACATCACTTGTTTAACTAGCACTAGCACAAGTATGGTGTGTATCGTCTGAGAGACAGTTACAAAATGTTTTCGTGGTTGCCAATGCCAAAAAATGCCATTGTTCATTAAGTCCAAACAATGGTGGTTGAATTCTAACAACTGATCAACAATGCGAACTTTGATAAGCAGTTCTCGAAAATCAGTTCTCAACAATTATTTGTTATTATTAAAGTTTAACATTATAAAATTAACAGAAATAATATAAAACTCATATTCTGGAGAAATAGCCACATGGCAGTGTTGGGACCAGAATTGCCTCTGAGAGGCCACCACACACATGTAAAGACAAAAAGTGCTTTATTTTGCAAGCATATGCCTGGGCCACTCTTCCCTTCAGCCTGGCTGGAGGAAGGGCAACCCCTTAGTGAAGCCAGCTGAGGTATTTAAAGCACATAGAGGAATTTCATCAGGTGTTTTGTTGGGCTGGGCTGCTATTGGCTGAGCTGTTTATGGTTAGGGACGGGGGTGGGGGGGTGGGGGGTGGGACTGCTACTTGTTTGTTCCAGACAGTTTGGCTCCTTCTGAGCTAATTGTCCTTGCCTAGAAGTGAGGGAGGGAGCCAGTCTCCTTCTGATACCGATTCTACCTGGGGACCTTGCTCAGGAGGGGAGTAGGGAGTTTACATTAGCCTTTTCATTTCCAAATGAAGTTACATTAACCTCTTCATTCCCAAATGGAGTTAGATTAACCTTTTCAGTATATTCCCTTCCTGTTCTCCCACTGTCCCTAGCTTGTCCTACATTCTTTCCAAAAACTGGGACTTTTTAAAAATGCCATGGGTCACAGGACAAATTGTTAAAAATCAGGACTGTCCCACCAAAAGTGCGACGTCTGGTCACCTTACCACTCCTATCAACAATTCTGGCACACTCCCTTCGTAATACATACACTTTTCTATCTTTCTATCACCACCTTTACCCGACCACTGCCATCTCTCACCTAGACAATGGCATTAGCCTTCAGAATGGTATCTTCTTTCCACTCTTTCCCATTTCAATCCATACGGCAGGCAAGAGTGAATCTTTTAAAATATTAACCATGCCACCTACACACTTCCAATTTGCACTTAAACTAAAAGGGTCTGTAATGTTTCGCGGTGTTTATTCACCTCTTAGACCTAATCTCAGGAACTGTCACCCCCTGGCTTCCAACAAATCAGACCTTTCTGTTCCTCTAATACGGTGGTTCTCTACCTTCCTAATGCCTCCTAGTGCTGCGACCCTTTAATACAGTCCCTCATGTTGTGGTGACCCCCAACATAAATTTTTTTTTTGTTTTTGAGACAGAGCCTCAAGCTATCCCCCTGGGTGGAGTGCCATGGCATTACAGCTCACAGCAACCTCCAACTCCTGGGCTCAAGCGAGTCTCCTGCCTCAGCCTCCCAAGTAGCTGGGACTACAGGCGCCCACCACAATGCCTGGCCATTTTTTGGTTGCAGCCATCATTGTTGTTTGGCGGGCCCGGGCTGGGGATTAGAACCCGCCACCTTAGGTGTATGTGGCTGGCGCCTTAGCCGCTTGAGCCACAGGCACCGAGCCCTATGTAACATTATTAACTCATTTTATACAGGAGAAAATTAAAAGTTTGATAATTCGGCAAAGATCACATAGTGCGAGGATATAAACCTGGATATTTCTGATGTCATATCTTATAAATTAAACAATCAAGTACCACAAATACACTGCAGAGTAGATCATGGGCTGCCCAATTACAATATCTTATGTGCTCTGCTGTGCCCAGACTGCCTAATATTATGTACAGTGCACATTTACTGTGTAATTTTTATTTGAGAAATGCTTTATTAATTTTTCAATATTGATAATCTGGTGAATCTCAAGGTATTCTACATAGCTCTTATAGATCGTCAATGTTTAAAAATTAGTGTCATATTCAATAATTTAAAACTTCTGAATCAGAAGACTCTTTAGAATTTTCTAGGGCTAGGAAGATAACATAAAATTATATTTGTGTATTATTTGAAAATTATTTATTCAAACTGGTAGATTTGGGATAAAAAGATACCTATTATAGTAGGACTGGCCATTTATTTTTATTTTTATTTTTATTTTTTATTATTTATTTATTTATTTTTTTGAGACAGAGCCTCAAGCTATCCCCCTGGGTAGAGTGCCGTGGCCTCACTGCTCACAGCAACCCCCAACTCCTGGGCTCAAGTGAGTCTCCTGTCTCAGCCTCCCAAGTATCTGGGACCACAGGCGCCCGTCACAACACCCGGCTATTTTTTGGTTGCAGCCATTTTGTTTGGCGGGCCCGGGCTGGATTCGAACTTGCCACCCCAGGTGTATGTGGCTGGCGCCTTAGCCACTTGAGCCACAGGCGCTGAGCCTGGCCATTTATTTTTAAACCATCCTTGTTGCTTTGTGGAGGTAGCTTTTTATAGGAGAGAAATGGTAGACTAAGAATAAGTGGACCAGGATTCTGCCCTTGAGTTTTTCATTGACAAGACTACAATTTGGGGAAAGTCATCCTGGGCTTGGGCTTCAGACGAAATATCTATAAAATGCAAAATCAACCGAAGAATACCATATTTTGCTGTGTATAATATACCCCATGTATCATGTGCATCCACATTTTTGGCCCAAACTTTCAGGAAAATGCCCCAGGAGAAAGTGGTTGGTTCTTGGCTGGGGGAGACATGTCTGGAGAGGTGAGCGCAATCACACCACCCTCCCGCAGCTGCCCACTCTGTGAGGCCTGACCCTTCCTCCTCTCCCAGAAGCCCTTCCCTTCCTGCCACGTCAGGGGCCACGGACAAGATGGCCATGAATGTGGTTGGTGGGGTGGGAGCTTCTGAGGCTGCCTGGCCTGCGGGTAGCCAGGGAGGTCCCTGGGGCCTACGTGGGGCTCCCAGTTCCTTCCCTGTGGCCTGTCTCCGCAGCCTCCACCCCATGATTGTGGTGCTTAGTAGAAGCTTCACCCACTTCTACCAGATCCCAAATCCTTTGAAAGTGGAACCCCAGACACACCCTGGGCCCAGGAAGGAGGGATGCTGGGCACCCCTGCTCCTGAGCTGTACTACCCATGTATCATGCACACCCTTATTTTTCCCTCAAAAATTTGGGGAACACTGCACATATGTAAACAGCAAAATACGATATTTCCAGCTCTGACTAACATCTGTGCTCTTCCTGAAGTCACTGAAGATGACATTCAGATGGCGTCTGAAGAGAATGCTGCAGCCACACTTCTGATGATGTGTTATGCTCTTTCCTCTCTCTATTTCTCAATTTTGCAGGTTACATGTTCTTTAAGATTCAGTTCAAATACACTTTTTGTTTGTGAGACTCCCATGACATTCTTAGGCATTCCTACCCTTTGCCCTTACTCTAACCTTACACACCTCTGCTGTAATGCTTAGTCTATCATCACATGACTCTTTGCAAATGTGTCTGTCACTAAACTGTGAACATTTAAAAACTCACCGCTAAGCAATTGTATTTTAAGAAGGGACTCATGTTGTCTTTCTCTCTCTATAAAATTCCCCTTGTGTGCTCACAAGCTAGGTATTTTGAGGGCAATTTTTGTGATCATAGATTCCACTTTTCTCCTCTTGCTCATGTGCACGGGGACTTGTACAAGGTTCTTTTTTTTTTTTTTCTTGAGACAGAGCCTCAAGCTGTCCCCCTGGGTAGAGTGCTGTGGCATCACAGCTAACAGCAACCTCCAACTCCTGGGCTCAAGCGAGTCTCCTGCCTCCACCTCCCAAGTAACTGGGACCACAGGCACCCGCCACAATGCCAGGCTATTTTTTGGTTGCAGCAGTCATTGTTGTTTGGCGGGCCGGGGCTGGATTTGAACCTGCCACCTTAGGTGTATGTGGCTGGCGCCTTAGCCACTTGAGCCACAGGTGCCGAGCCGTATAAAGTTCTTTACTGCAGCTTGAAATACTGTATTTGGACTTCACTAGAGAAATGGCTAAGTTTTTCCTTTCTCCCCCCTCTCACTCATTTTCTCCCCCTCTCTCCTGCTGGTCCTCCACTAGACTCTTTCCTCTCTTTGGCTCCCACTGTTAGTCCACTGCAGCCACCACCAAAAACACAGTGATGCAAGAGTGACCCCACCATCCTCAGTTCCTGACAAAGACCTTACTGGGTTGAGAAGAACGTGGGGAGACGGTATTGTGGGTGCTGGTAAAAGTACTTTGTATAGTATTTGCGTGATTTTTAAGGACAAGTTCTTTTTTAATGATTGGTGATTTTGTTCTCTGTGTAATCTTCACCAAGTCTAAGTCCTAATTTTTTTTCTAAGAATGTTAGGGTTCTGGCCCTTACGTTGAGGTATGTGATAATTCTTACACTGCCTTTTCCAATACCATTTGCAAGAAGATTTTATTTATTTATGTTTAATTCCTTTCGTACTCTTTTTTGATCAATACAAGAAGATTTTCTTTCCCTGAT
>CAUYQS010060591.1:0-12321 GCA_963574585.1 Otolemur crassicaudatus | reverse complement strand
TTTAGAAATACAACACAAAATAAAACACATTCTTTTAAAAATTATTGGGGCACATTTTTTAATTTTGTTGTAAAATTGTTATCCACTTTCATGGAAAAAAAAAAAAAAAAAAAAAAAACCTGTGAAGCTTCTGTTAAAAGGGAGTGCAAAGTCAGCAGTTTCCACTATAGTTAGAGTTACAAATTTCCACTTCACCTGAGGTACACAGTAATAAATTATGTTTCAGAAAGTAGAGAATATTTTCAGAAAAGCAAACCTTCAAAGAAGAGGTAACTTGAAAGATGTGATCAACTATAAAAGGTCATCAAAGAGAAAAACAACAGGAATCTTACCATGGAGTGTATTCTAGGATCAGGTGATTTTTCGTTCTCTCTTCAAGCCAATGCTCCCAAAAAGATTTATACTTTATCAGAATTAAAATAGAGAAGTTTGCAACTATCTGTCTACCAGTAAGCAAGCATCATTGCAAAGAAAAAGAGGTGAAAATACCTTGAGGTTTCTGTGGGACATAGCAAAGATATTTAATTTACATGTGTAAGAAAGAATATTAGAAATATAATTGTGCAGATAAAAAGAAATGTAGTATAAAAATAGGCATGGCAGAATAAAGAAGCTTTTAATAATCTTAGTGCAAACACAGGGAGTGTTTTTTTAATCAAAGATCAGTGTTGTGCTAAAAGGATAAGATCAGTATGGTTAATATATTTCTGCATAAAAGTATATAGCCTTATTGAATTATTTTATATTTATTTATTTATTTAGACAGAGTCTCATTATATCACCTTGGTAGTGTGCTTGCCATCACAGCTCACAGCAACCTCCAACTCTTGGACTTAAGCAATTCTCTTGCATCAGCCTCCCAGGTAGCTGGGACTACACAATGCCTTGCTTTATTTTTTTTTTTTTTGCTGCAGTTGTCATTGTTATCATTGTTGTTTAGCTGGCCTGGGCCGGGTTCGAACCCACAACCCAGGGTATGTGGCCGGTGCCATAACCACTGAGCTATGGGAGCCATCTGAATTATTTTCTTTTTATTGTAAGTATTTAGTCCATAAAGTATATTATTTGTAGCTCTATTGATGGAGTCACATGATATTAATGACAGGAAAAGCAGGAACACAACTTTGTACTGCAAACCTCATCCTTCACGTGTTATGTATTTCGTTAAGATATTTAAACTGCAATGGGTTCATATGTTTAAATCACACATGGAAATAATTTTATTATAAAATTATTATTTTAACATTTGTTTTAAATGATGTTTAATGCAAATTAAAGAAATATTTTGGTGAGAGTTACTAAAATTGATTTCGTTCACATTTATATCGATTTACTAAATGCTTAAATAATGTTTCTTTTGACATGCTTGTTTTAAAAATAGGACTTCCTTAAATTTGTAGTAAATATATTAAATAATAATTTGAACTCAAAAATATATTAATTTAAAATCAGAGAAGTACATATTGACAATGAAATAACATTAAGACATATTTCTATGTTCAGTGCCACTACTAAAAACCATTTGTATAATATAAATTGTAGTCAGAGACAGACAAAATGCATTTAGTATAACAGTGAAATGCTAGAACAGAAAATGTACAAGATGTTTTATGTACATTTTTAGGGTATTCTACCTTAGAAATATAGTGAAGATTATATGCTATACATTTTGGTTTTTTGGTTGGTATTTATTCAGTGTACCATAATTATTCCAATGATGTTTTTGAAGAGGTTAAGAGTGTTTAGAACAAAACTAATTTTATAAAATAATGTAGCAAAAAAGAAAATTTGTAAATGCTTTATATTTTAATCAAAACCTTGAAAGGCAGTCTTATATCATTGGCATAGCAGTAAGCAACCTTTTTTTTTTTTCTTGTAATGGCTTCGAGTTTTTTCTCTACACTGAAGGTATGACTCTTATCCCTATGATAGAAGGCAGGGCTCCAGGTCATCACATCCATGTATCTGAGTTATCACCCTAAATACATAAACCTCCACGTTAAAGGCAGAAATTGCTAAACAATGAAAATCCCACTCTATTACACTGATAAGAAACCTAATTTAAATATAAAATTTCAAATGCATTGAAATTTAAAGGATGTTTTCCCAATCTTTTCTTCTAAAATTTTTCATTTCTTGCCTTAAGTTAAAATGTCCATACTACTTAAAACAATTTACAGATTTAATGCAATTCCTATTAAAGCACCTCTGTCATACTTTAAAGATGTGGAAAAACTAGTACTTCATTTTATATGGAATCAGAAAAAACCTTGCATAGCCAAGACATTACTCAGAAATAAAAGCAAATCAGGTGGAATCATGCTACCAGACTTCAGATTATACTATAAATCTATAGTGATCAAAATAGCATGGTATTGGCACAAAAATAGAGAGGTAGATGTATGGAATAGAATTGAGAACCAAGAGATGAACCCAGGCATTTATCATTATTTGATCTTTGATAAGCCTATCAAAAACTTAAATTGGGAAAGGCTCCCTATTTAACAAATGGTTCTGGGAGAACTGGCTGGTGACTGTGGAAAACGGAAAATGGACCCTCACCTTTCACCTCTAACAAAAATTGACTCTCACTGGTTAAAAGACTTAAACCTAAGACATGAAACCATAAAGATTCTTGGAAAGGGTGCAGTGGAAACACTTGAAGAAATTGGTCTGGGAGAAAACTTTATGAGGAAGACCCCCAGGGCAATTGAAGCAATATCAAAAATACATCACTGGGATCTGATCAAATTAAAAATCTTCTGCACTGAAAGAACATAGTAAGCAAAGCAAGCAGACAGCCCTCAGAATGGGAGAGAACATTTGCAGGTTACATTTCTGACAAAGGTCTGATAACCAGAATCCACAGAGAACTCAAACTTATTACTAAGAAAAAAACAAGTGATCCCATTTGACTATGGGCAAGAGACCTGAACAGAAGCTTCTCCAAAGAAGAGAGACACATGGTCTACAGACACATGAAAAAATGCTCGTCTTCTTTAATCATCAGAGAAATGGAAATCAAAACCACTTTGAGATGTCATCTAACTCCAGTAAGAGTAGCCCACATAACAGAATCCCAAAACTACAGATGTTGGTGTGGATGTGGAGAAAAGGGAACACTTCTGCACTACTGGTGGGACTGCAAGCTAGTACATCTCTTATGGAAAGAAGTTTGGAGAACACTCAGGGATCTAAGAATTGACCTGCTATTGGATCCTGCAATTCCTCTACTAAGAGTATATCCAAAAGACCAAGAATCACTTTGCAAAAAAGATATTTGCACCAGATTATTCATTGAAGCTCAATTCGTAATAGCCAAGTCATGGAAGAAGCCCAAGTGCCCATCAACCCATGAATGGATTAATAAATTGGAATACTATGGAATCCTATGCATATAGTAATAGAAAATATTCCATACTATGGAATCCTATGCATCCTTAAAAATGATGAAGCATTTACCTCTTTTATGTTTACATGGAGGGATCTTAAACATATTCTCCTGAGTAAAATGTCTCAAGAGTAGAGGAAAAAGTATCCAATGTACTCAGTACTTCTATGAAACCTACTTATATTTGCTCACACTTTCTTATGAAAGACAGAACACAACTATAGCCCAGGATGAAGGAGAGAAATGGAGTGGGAAGGGAGAGGAGGGGGGAAGTTTATCAGAGGAAGGCTAAAAGGAGGGACCACACCTATGTGGAGCATATGACAAGGGCACAAGTCAAATCTGTGAAGTGTAGAACATAGATGTTTTGACACAATAATCAAGTAAATTAGGTAAAAGCTATGTTGCTTAGTTTAATGTAACCACGTCAGATTGTATAAAAAGAAATCAAAATCAGCACATTGTACCCCGCATATGCATAAATGTATTCATGATTTATGTGTATTTGACTTAATTAAAAAATATTTTATGCATCATGGACTAATTCTTGGGAGTGGTGAGAGGTCATCCTATTTCAGTCATCTACATATAGCTATGCAATTTTCCTATAACGAATTTTTGCATAGGGTACAGCCCCTGTGTATGTTTTTGTATGCTTTGTCAAAGATTGGATGGTACTATAAAGATGGTTTCACAGGGGGGTTCTTCTGTTCCAATCCAAAGATTCATGACTTTATTTTTTGTGCCAGTACCATCTAGCTTTGTTAGTAGGAAATCTGTAAAGTGAGGCTTCCTGATTTCTTCTTCTTCTTTTTTTTTTTTTTTTTTGAGACAGAGCCTCAAGCTATCCCCCTGAGTAGAGTGCCGTGGCATTACGCTCACAGCAACCTCCAACTCCTGGGCTCAAGCGAGTCTCCTGCCTCAGCCTCCCAAGTAGCTGGGACCACAGGCGACCGCCACAACGCCTGGCCATTTTTTTGTTGCAGCCATCATTGCTGTTTGGCGGGCCCAGGCTGGGGATTCGAACCCGCCACCTTAGGTGTATGTGGCTGGCGCCTTAGCCGCTTGAGCCACAGGTGCCGAGCCCTGATTTCTTCTTATTGCATTATGTTGCATTGACTATTTTGGGTCTTTTCTGATTGCATACAGAGTGTAGAACTATTTTTTACAGATCAGCAAAAAATGATGTTGGCCAAAATTTATGAGGACTTCAAAAGTAATTACAGCAACCACAAAGATAGATAAATGGGACCTGATCAAATTAAAAAGCTTCTGCCCAGCCAATGACACAATCGATGGAGGAAATAGACAACCCACAGGATGGGAGAAAATCTTTTGCATGCTACGCATCTGGTGAAGAGCCGATAACCAGAATCTACAATTAACTCCGGCAAATCAGCAAGATAAAATGAAGAGAACCTTTAAAAGGTGAGCAAAAGACATGAACAGAAACTTATCAAATGAAGATAATCCAATGACCAACTTGAAAGAAAAGTCAACATCTCTAGTTATTAGGAAAATGTGACTCTAAACCACCATGAAATATCATCTATCTCCAGGGAGAAGGGCTCTTATCAAAAAAATCCCCAAACAACAGATGCAGGCAGAGATGCGGAGAGAGAGGAATTACACTGTTGGTAGGATTGCAAACTAGTACAACCTCCCTGAAAACTCATATGGAGATACCTTCAAGAACATAAAGTAGACCTACCCTTTGATAGTATAATCCCACTACTAGATATTTACCCAAAAGGAAAAAAAAAAAAAGACATTTTATCAAAAAGGCGTATGCACTTGAATGTTTAGAACAGCAATGATTCACAATTAATTGCAAAGATGTGGAACCAATACAAATGCCCACCAGCAATGGATTAGTACAATGTGGTATATGTATATACCATGGGGTGTGACTCAGCCTTAAGAAAGGGTGATCTGGCATTTTTTATAACAACCTGGCTGAAACTGGACCTTTTTTCTAAGTGAAGTATCACCGGAATGAAGAAAACAAACCCAAGCTGTACTCAGTACTAAATTGGAGCTAATCAGTCAACACATATGAGCACAAAGGGGAGTCAAACTCAGCAAAAATATAGCAGGTGGGAAGAGAGGATGGGTAAGTTCATACCTAACAGGTGCAGGGCACACTATCTGCGTTAGGGAATCCTTATAACTTTGATTTACTCTGTATAAAGCAAATTATATAATCAAAGCGTGTATACCTTCATAATACTCTGGAATAAAGACATAAAGGAGGAAAAATCATACAGCATGGTAGCATGGGCCATCAGAAAGCTTATTAGCTGAATTAACTGAAGATGAAATACTAAAAACAGACAGAAGCCTGGCAAAAGAGAAAATCCAAACCAATGGCCCTAGTAAACACAGACACAAACATCTTTACTAAAAAATTAGCAAACTAAATTCAACAGCATATTAAAAAGATAATTCCTTATAATCAAGAAGGATTTATCTCTGGCATGGAAGGGTTGTTTAACAAACTCAGTAAGTGTTCCATCAGCTGAACAGAATGAAGAATGAAGTATGTCTGATAATTTCAATAGATGCAAAAAGATTCTGACAAAATTTAGCACTCCTTCATAATAAAACCCTGAATAAATATGTTTAGAAGACATTTAGCTCACCACAATAAAGGTTATATGACAGACCCAGTGGTAACATAGTGAACAGGGAAATGTGGAAAGCTCTCCCTCCAAAATCTGGAAAAGACAAGACTGTTTACTCTCACCAGTTATACTGAACTTAGTATCAGAAGTTATGTGACTTACATTTCTCCCTACAGTGAAAATTATCATCCACTTTGAAGCTATGCTCTGTTCGGTCCCCAACATATGTATGTGTATATATGTATGTAGATACACTCATGAACTAATAACGTTTTTTGTGCATCTAGATTTTAAAATTCTTTCTGCTATGTGGCCATCACTATAAGCTTTTCTTTATTTTGAGCACTTATCATGCATAGACTCTAGTGTTTAACAACAGAGTTTAATTATCCACCCAGTTACAGGAAGAGCTGAACCAGAACACGCTTCCTTAAAATTATAGCTGGCAGAAACAGAGAAAAGTTTCTTTTAGTGTGTTTCTGATAAACTCTTTCTCAGTGTTGAAAGCTTTAGAGTCTAAGCAGTCAAGCTCACTTGAGTTTTCTAAAATCCTGAGGTATATTAAAGTACTCCCTCTCTTCCGAAGGAATGAGGGTAAGCATTGAGCAGGTCTAGTCGTGTTTTGAAGATAGATCTCACATCATGAGCAACGGGGAGTAGATGTTTTCATTGTCAGAGCACTTTTTATTGATATTTTAATACAAGAAGTGTACTTAACTCAAAAGTTTTCCCTTTGCTACGAGCAAAGCAGATATGCCTTAGGAGGACCTTCCTGAGCTTGCAAATTTAAAATACAAGCTATGGAAATGAGACAGATAATTTTCAACAATACTGGCTGAGCCTTTTTTTCTTCACCTGCTGAAACCTTTTTTTAACTTGAGATAATTAAGATAAATATAGATTAGAAGATTGAAAGGGAGGAAAATTATTGTGCACCTTTTGGTTGGGAGGATAACTACCTCAACCTTTGCCAAAATTATGTCAACACAAGTATAGAACACCCTGATATAAGTCGAAAGAACAAAATACAACAGTGATCCCTAACCTCCTCTCCATTTGCCACATGTACCCCACACATTGGGCAAAGGAGTCAAAACACAGCACCACATACCACAACACAGGGAAACAGGAGAAGCTGCCTCACACACCGTCGTGAAAGGCAGGTGTGCATAAATCTGGAAGGAATAGGTTTTCTCAAGAGGAAATGAGGGAAAACAATTTTAATTTAATTTTATTTATTATTTTTATATAGTTTTAGATATAGGAGAGTTGATGCTGAAATATAATAGGTGCAAAGCTTTTTCACAGTTGCTAAAAGTGACTTCTCTTTATTTGCAAACAGTTCTGCCTTAAGAAGGCTGGGGGATGGAGTTCAATGAGTAAAGACCTAAAGGCACAGTCTTGAATCTCAGTAGAGAACATAATATTACCAAGATAGACCCAGAATTTATTTATTTATACACACACATGCACACACACACAGAGCAGGGGAATGACGTGGATAAGCACGTGCTTTATAATGATTACTCAAGCATTAGTGTGGAAAATGGATTAGATATGGTGTGATGGAATAAAGGAAGATTAATTAGGCTATTGTGCTTTCTAGAACAGTAACGATGAAGCTTGAATTCACTCAATGGCAATGAGAAAAAAGGAAGGGGATCAAATTTATAGAAAAGGAGATACCTGGTTTTTTCCCCCTGGTAGTTTCTGGGAAGTTTGAGCTGTTGCTCTGATGTCAACCTGAAACCCGCCCTCCACCTCCGCCTGGTTTGTGAGCTCAGGACTCCTTTAACTTCTTGTTAGGTTCTCCAATTTGGAGCACCAGAAGGAGACTGGAAGGCTGAAGCAGTAAAATATTAATTGGATTTGCCTTTTCCTGTTATTAAATAGTGATTGGCTGTACAGTCAGTTTCAGTATTGTTTTTCTAATCTCCAATTATTTACTAGAATTTGAAGAACTAGCCACATCACGCTTTTTCAGAGTCACCAAACCCAACTATGCTGTAACTTCGAGGTCTGTGTCCTTCTCCAGAGAATGTCCTCTGAAGCTTCTAAATTCTAATAATCCCCAGTCTTACCTTTGTCTCCCAAACTGCAGGTGAAAACTGCTCTTTGCAGTTAGCAACTCAATGTCCTCTGAGTACTCCTGGGTGTCACGGAATGCTTACATTTATTACCAAATCATCACCTTGCATTTCTTTGTTACAATAGTTAGTACATTTCTTTGTTACAATAGTTACAATAGTTACATCTATTACCAAATCATCACCTTGCATCTCTTTGTTACAATAGTTAGTATGGTTTCCTTTGTATTCACTGGATCCTAATATGGCTTCTGTTAAAAATAATAATGAAAATTGTCTCTACACTAACCATGTCATTTAATTATTGCAGCCTAAATCCTTAGAATGAGCTAATTTATAGTCTAAAATTAAATGATATCTGATGTTTCCGTAAATAATTTTAAACTCCATGCCTCATTAAAAAAAAAGAAAAACTCTTGTTCTATAGGTATATCTTACTATTTTCTTTAAAATACTCTTATATTATCTGTATTTTAAAAAGAGATATATGTTAGAAAATAAATGATTAAAACCAGTTACTTGAAACTAGGAGTTACGTTTCCCCCTTATTCTTAAATATCAAAGGGAAAAGAAAATCAAAATTTCCGCAACAACAGGTCAGCTCTGACATTGCAGAATAGACTATTTCTGTTGATGGTAGTCAGCAGGAACTATAAGCTTGACGTCTATTTGACTTGCTCTGAGGCATTTGCCAGAATCTGAAACAAGAAAAATATCACCATAAGAATCAGAGGGACTGTAAAGAAATAGTTCAAGGGGTCCAAAATTAGATAGCAATATTTTCATTGTCATGTTAAACTCAAAGTGACATCATAGTTACTTAAACATTATGATTCCACACTGGAAAGATATTCCAAGTCAAAGTTCACTGAGCTAGGATAAAAATAGATTGTATCTATTTTGTTCAAAGTTATTCAGGAATACCTTTGGTTACATATACTCCATAAAATATGATGTACAAATTTTGAGATAAAATGCAGTGGCTGAATGTTATGTAGGAAATAATGAGGCTGACACACAGAAGGAGCTCAAGTATGCCTCAAAGGAATAATATTTTTAAGCAGCTTAGAGAGTATAAAATATTCGTCTTTAAAGTTTATTTGTCATTATCTAAATTTGGATTTGGGGAAGGAAAAAGTGTCGCAGCTTGTCTCACTCCACATATGGCACTTTTCCTCTACAGATGGTTTACTTAGTAAAAGAAGAACCAAGGTCATTTTATTGTTTCATCGTTCTTATAGTGAGTGTATTTTGGCTCCATGTGTGTCATGAATCAAAAATAATGTGATGCTGGTCAAGATGACCCAGACTAAAGAATGCATTTCTTTTTAATTTACTAAATCAATATCTCCAGTGATAAAAATAGTTGAGCTAAACAGACTTAGATCATCTCTCTTCTGATTCTTAAACTACCCATTTAACCCAGATTCTTATGGAAGAACAATGGGCATTAGTGAAAAAATCTGAAAACAATCAATGAAATTTAGAGTATAGAGAGAATAGAGTTTGAGCAGAATGGGCAGTGATTGTAAAGTCTGCTCCTAGTCTCAGAGCGGTACTGTTGCACTGACCTTAAATATATGCGGAGTTTGGAGATACAGAAAAGTCCAAAAAGGCAAAATCTGTGCGCTTGGTAACAAAAGAAGCCCTCCTAGCAACAGCTGTAAGCCCGGCAAGCTGAAACTTGCACAGGTGAATCAGAAAGGTCACTGTCGACTGTGATTCTTAGAAGTGAAAAAATGGATCATAACAGGGTCTGTCTCAAAACTCTCATAGTGACCCAGGTTCTCTATTAATCTGATATTCTGAGACCTAACCTTGGGCTTAGAGCTCTCCCAGGATGGAAGAGTTGGAGCAATGTCCAACCACAGACCAGGGGAAGAGTTAAGCCATCCGCTTTCCATTCCAATTGTGTAGATTCTGAGTATTTTTACTCATAGGGAGGAAAGAAGAATATTGTCCTGGAAGTGGATCAAGGTCTTACCTGTTGCCACATGCCTTGCGTTAGATGGTGTTCGGCCCGGTTTCAACAGGAGAGTTGCAGACGTCTGTCTATAAAATATTGAAATTAATACAAGAAAATAATTTTGAGTACCTGATGATTCTCATGCCTGAATTTTATTTGTAAAATTGGAACAAACCCATGACATGTTGTATTTGAAGGTACATCTCTGAGATTTAATGCTACTTTTGAAATATTCTCTGAACTTTGTTTAAATCTTCTTTTGAAAATACTACCTTAACTGACCCCTAGACGGTGTATATATACACACACTTAAATGGCAATTCGAATAGGATTCTGTTTTTAATAAGTATTTGTTGAGTTTCTCATAAGAGACATATGTCTTTACTTCCAGGAATTCAGAGAAAACCTTGGTATTTTGTCCCCATTCTATATGTGTCATTTCAGTTTTTCCTGCTTTTTCATGTCTATGGACTGTTGAACTGAGAATTAAATATAAATATGTTTGACCACGGAAAACCACAGACATGATTGTAGACTGTAACTTCCAGACAAAGCCCCATTCAGAGATGATTAATGTTGTGTGTGGGAGCGATTATGTAAGGAAGAAGAAATAAAATAAAACTAACCTAAAATGCAAACACAATTAGACCCACGATAGGATTTTTAGTAAAAGCATCTAAACTTTATTCTGGTGGTGGAATATACATATTAAATTTCCTTTAATATGTATTTCATTTTATGAATCATAATTTAGTATATGAATAGAGAGATTTTATATTTGATAGGGGTAAAATAATAACCAAAACTGGAATTAAAAAGTATACAATATCAAGAAAATAAGAGAGAAAACAATCTAGAGAATTCGGATAAATGTCACTCAAGCAGAATAAAATTAAGAAGGAAAGGAGAAAAACAATTTTAAACAAGCAAAATTAAAATGTTTAATGTAGTGGATTTGCCTTTCGTTTGGTTTTCTTCTACTGAATTTTAATGAGCAATGTTCTTTTTTATTCACAAACCGTTGTAGCAATATGTTTCTGTGCTTTGACCTACAACTATGTGTGAATCTCACACAGAATAGAAGTTGACACTCTGTGGAATGTTGTGGCTATACATGTTAGATTATCTGCAATTCAATAAATTTTTAGTAGTGTTTATTTGGGGAAAATGCTTATAAACAAACTGAGATTAAATGTATTTTTAATGTAGTTAATGCCAGTAATTCCAGGCAAGGTCATGAACTGGATGGCTGGAAGTGAAACTCTGATGTAGCAACTGACTGGCTGAGTGATACTGGACGCTGTTCGGCTGTCTGTACCCGTGTTTCTGTATATGTATAACACGGGTCATATTTGTATGTTTCTCATGGGATAAATAAGGAAAAACAGTTACTGCCAAGTGAGTAGATTGAGGTTACTCTTGCCACCGATGGATTAAAAATGGGCAACTATTGTAATGATGAGTATGTTAACTTGTTCCTATGTAGATATCCATATGCATATGTAAATAGCATCATTTTGTAGACCTTAAATGTACAAAATATTTTATTTTCCTTAAATGAACTCAATCAATGTCTGCTGCATAGTATTACTTTCTCAATAGCTCCCTACATTTGCCACGTGCTTCACATCAAACATTCACCCAAGGCCCACATTTTCCTTAGTTGTTAATCACCTTATAAACACATTATTTCTTAATGTTTACTTATTTGCGTAAATAATAAATATAACTTTATCATGTGCAACATGATGTTTTGAAATATGTATATATTGGGACATGACTCAGTCTAGCCAACAATCAGAGGTATCATCTTACACAGCTATTCTTACTGTGGTGAAAACACCTTGTATCTAATCTCTTCCCATTATCCCGATGTGCAATCTGTTGCTAACTATAGCCTCCAAGTTGAGAGGTAGATATGTTGAACATATTCATTTTATCTAACCATTATTCTATACCCTTTGACCAATGTCTCACCCACATCCTTCCCAAACTGCCGCCTTCAGTCCCTGGTAATTCCACTCTCCCCTTCTGTGACCTTCACTTTTTAAAAAATGCCACGTATTGCACATTGGGCCTAGTTTTTTAATCCACTGTGACAAGCTTCTGTCTTTTTTTTTTTTTTTTTGAGACAGAGCCTCAAGCTGTCCCCCTGGGTAGAGTGCCGTGGCATTACAGCTCACAGCAACCTCCAACTCCTGGGCTCAAGCGAGTCTCCCGCCTCCGCCTCCCAAGCAGCTGGGACCACAGGCG
>CAUYQS010060590.1:0-11417 GCA_963574585.1 Otolemur crassicaudatus | reverse complement strand
ATGGCATCACAGCTCACAGCAACCTCCAACTCCTGGGCTCAAGCGAATCTCCTGCCTCAGCCTCCCAAGTAGCTGGGACCACAGGCGCCCGCCACAACGCCCGGCCATTTTTTGGTTGCAGCCATCATTGTTGTTTGGCGGGCCTGGGCTGGGGATTCGAACCCGCCACCTTAGGTGTACGTGGCTGGCGCCTTAGCCGGTTGAGCTATAGGCGCCGAGCCTCAACTTTCAACTTATTATTTAAGAAATATACTTCATAAAGCTATATTTGCCATAGATAGTGATTCTTCTGATGGATCTGGGCAAAATCAATTGAAAACCTTTCAGAAAGGATTCACCAATCCAGATACCATCCAGAACATGGGAGGCCAAAATATTAATATTAACAGGAGCTTGGAAGTTGATTCCAGCTCTCAGGGAAGACATGGGAAGGTTCAAGACTTCAGTGGAGGAACTCACTGCAGAGGTAGTGGAAACAGCAAATTAGACTAGGAAGTGCAGCCTAATGATGTGACTGACAGCTGCAATCTCATGATAAAACTAACAGATGACGAATTTCTTCTTACTGATAAGCAAATATGGCTTCTTTAGACACGGAATCTACCTCTAGTAAAGATGTTGTGAACACTGTTGAAATGACAATAAAGCATTCAGAATATTACATAAACTTAGTTGATAAAGCAGGGTTTGAGAGGATTGACTTCAGTTTTCAAAGAAGCTCTACCTGCAGGTAAAATAATAACCACACAGCCCTGCATGCTACAGAAAATTCTTTAGAGAAAGGAAGAGTCGATCATTGTGGCAAACTTCACTGTCGTCTCATCTTAGGAAACTAGCGCAGCTATCCCAACTTTCAACAACCACCACCCTGATCAGTCAGCAGCCATCACCAATGAAGCAAGACCCCCACCAGCCAAAATGTTACAACTCAGTGAAGGCTAAGATGATTGTTAGCATGTTTTAGAAATAAAGTATCTTTAAGTTTAGATATTTCTTCTTTGTATGATGCTGCTGCATGCCTGATACACTACAGTATAGTGCAGACATAACTTCCATACTCACTGAGAAACCAAACAACTGTGACATTTATTGCAATATCCACTTTGCTGCAGTAGGCTGGACTGTGCCGCAGTATCTCCAAGGTGTGCTGTATGCTGAAATTATTCGCCCTCTAATTTCTTTTTTTGAGGCAAATAAAATTAAATCTGGACATACCTCTAACATTAACTGTGTAAACTCCTCATTACTAAGGAATGTAGGTTTCCAGTCCTGTCGAATTTCACTAGCATCTGACTGTGCAGTGATTTCTGTGAACAGATCAACACATTAGTGGCACACTCCAACCACCAGGAGGACTAAAGTCCTACAAGCTGCCTTCTTTTCCCACTCTAATTAAAGATGAGAACCACAGGTAATAGCATTTACTCATCTGGATATCAAGAGGTCCAAGTTCAGGTATAATCAAATATTTAAGTTAATGTGGCAAGTTATCTCCTTGGGTTTGGTCTCTTGGTAATACCAGTCTCTGTCTTTTCTCTGGGAAGCCTGGACAGCCTATTATGTATTAGAGATAGGCCTGAGATTGCTTCCTATTTGACACAATGATTCAATGACACAAATAAAAATCAGAAAAAGCAGATTAGATCAAGTTTGCTCTATCATTTGGAAGAAATTTTTTCCTCTTCCTTTTCTTGCTATCTAACTAGTAGTATCTAGAGCAGAGATGAGGAGACGGGCCTGGAGGAAAAGGCCCACGAGCTGCCAGTCTGCTCTCAGAAAAGCCCTAAAGGCCTTTCTACTGCTGGGCAGAAAGATCCCTCCCAATGCTGGGTGCTCCATCTTAACTAATCAAGGATAAAACCTTTGCCCACTTTAGTAATATTCCCAGAATGATTCTGCTTAGTGTCCCCTTGTAAATGATATTAGTGGTAGAAAGCTGGTTTAAAATGTGGAGATCCTGGCTTGGGACATATGTTTTGTCACTATTTTATTTTGTTACACACTTCTAATAGATTTAGATTGAATCTTATCACTATTTTATTTGTTACACACTTCTCATAGATTTAGTTATGAGAAATGATAACTAATGATAATTCATAATGATAAAATCTGATTTATTTAAACAAATGTTTTTCCATCTTTAAATGCAGACATATTAAAACAGCCAGGTAAAATAAAAATTTATGTTACAGATTATATTCTACAATACACTCTATTAACATTTTGCAGTAATAAAAAAAAAAGAAAAAATGTTTTGTAGTAAGAAGTATGTTTTGAATTTATTGTCAGGCATATAAACACAGTATTAAACCTGTCATCCAAAATCCAGCATGTAAGAGACATCTGTACTGGATCTGAAGAGTAAGAAGAGCCACTACATCTGCAGAACACACCCACACCTCCTGAATCTACATCAGTCACATGCATTTGGGAAACAGATTTAAATCCACAAGCAACACCAATGAAGTTTAATTAAACCCAGTTCTATTTTAGAGTAAGTATGTAAGAATTCCCTTTTACCTTAACATAAAGTAATATTCTTGTGAGAATTATATATCTAATTTTGGGGGGAAAATTCCACTTACTGCAAAAATTCATCCTCAATTGTTGAGGGAAATGCATCCATTTCATTTCATTTCATTCAACAATCATTTATTGAACTCCTGATATCTAAGGGACTGATTTCAGTAAGTGTACCATCCAACGTGGGGCACTGAGGTTAGTGGGAAGACTATTTGCAGAGGTAAAATGTAGTGATATTGGTGTCAATAAATACAAAGACAAGCAAGTTTGACACATTCACAAAAGAATCAACAGCATCTGGCAACTGTGATGTGGTACTAAGGTAGATGAAAACCATTCTAACGTTTTCTCACATTTGAGTGCTGGGTGACTAAAAGAGTGGTGGTATAAAAATGAAAAAAAAAAAAAAAAGGCAAGTTAAGAGAAAGAAGTGACTTGACAAAATGAAAATGAGTTCAGTTTTAGATGCACTGAGTTTGAGAACATGCGAAAGAAAGACCTAGATGTTCCTAGAAAGACATGGGTAAAAAGTTTGCATCTAAAAATAGAGATCTGGTGGTTTAAATGCAAGAGCTGAAGCTATGGAATGAGATAATCAAGAGAAAGTGTAAAGAAAGCAAGAAAGGAAGGGTGAGACTGAGAAATGTCACATTTAGAAGGCACAAAGAGAGGAAAGAAGTTAGTTTCAGACAAAAAAGGAGAGGTAGAAATGCAATAAAACAGAAGCCGAGGGGAACAATTAAGGGAGGCGTGATCAGAATTTCCAGTGCTTGGGAGATGCAGAAAAGGATGAGGGGGATAAGAAAAAGCTATGGCTCTGTTGGCAGCTGGGGCTGTTAATATCATCAGTGAAATTAACAGAAATAATTTCAATGTCTGGTGAAACGTAAAGCAGTCTGGTAAGGAAGGCATCACCAAGTGAGCCAAGAAGAAGTCAACAGAGGCACGAGGTACTAACTGGCCTTCTAAGCTCTGCAGCTGCATTTGAATCTGAAAAAGGAAATATCCTTTTATAGGTTTTTTTAAATCTACTAACTCTCTTAATCAAAATACTTATATTCTTTAAATTTTCTTCTTATGGGTCATTTAGTCAAGTCAGTTTTGTTTAACAAATACTTTATTTTAAAACATTGTATTTCCTAGATATACGCTGAAACAATCTTTTAAAATGGCATCAAGTCCTGTATAGGATTTAGATCTGTCCTTTCTAAAACCCCATAACTTTCCAACACAAACATGCTTCAGTTACAATGAAGTCGCTCTGCTTCTCTGACTTTACACATGTTTCCTCTGTGTGAAATGCTGTCTTTCTTAAAGACTCAGCTGAAAAATCAATTATTTTAAAGCATTCTCTGAAACGTTTTTCCCTTGTGCTCTTATTTTAAGTTCACAGTTTATAAGCACTACTCACATTATAGTTATTTGTACTGTAATTATGGGCTTACATATTTGTCTCCCCTGGCTTGACTCGCTTGAGAGCCAGGATTGCTAACCCTGTTTCATGAGAAATTAGGATAAAGTAGGCACTAAATAAATGTTTGTTGAATGAAAGAAAGAACATACTTAGGAATCTTTAAAAAGGCAATTATAAAAGTTGAAGAAGCATCTAATCTAAGCATCTGTCAATATTCTTTGAGAGTCTGTAAAAAAAAAAGTCACCATTTTATAAAATTAAAAATTTACCTTTATGCTTTCGTAAAAAATCAATGCTTTTCTGCAGAACAGTAGATTTGTCCATCTTTCTAGCATTACCGGGAAGCATGGATCCCAATTCTTTAATGAGAACATTAAACTGATCTCTGCGTTTCTTTTCAGATTTGTTTCTGGATACTCTGATGAAATAAATTAAACAATCAGTTTTTAAACAATCCATTTAATTATACAAATAGCTTAATACAATGCTAATTTGGACATGACCCACCATGTGCATGTGTCAGTACTGATGATAATAAATATTTATTGCCAAGGTTATCAACAATGTACAGTTAATTTGGGCAATAATTTTTCATCTTAGTTTAAAATCATGTAAGAAACTTTTACACATCAAATATTTGACATATGTGTTTTTGAAAGACATGCCAATAAGACAAACTGCATTCAAATCATGGGTTTTATCAAATATTTACCAATGATTATAAACTTAAAAGGTTATTATAAATATTAATGAGATACAGTTTGTGAAAGTACATATATAAATATAAATTATTAAAAACTGTTGAATAAAAGAAAGTTATCCAACTAATGTAAGTTTTAAACCAACAGAAATCTAAAAATGAAACTACCTCTGAGGAACGCATTCATTCTTCCTCTGTACTCCTAGATCCCAGCCTCCAACATATAGAGTTGTAGCCAATCATCTGACCACTCATCTCTCCATTAGGATACAGTCTCCTTGATAACAGAGCTTATGTTTTTTCCCCGTAATTACGCACTAAGCATAAAGTCTAACTAACAGCAACATTCCAAATGTATGGACATTAATTATTATCGTTATTGTACGTGTAACAGTAGCCTGTAAACAAAGAGTTCCAGAGACAAACTCAATTGTTTATAAAGCAATTAATCATTTCTTAATATCTTTAATTATATGCTTTGTGAAGCCAATTTTCTTTTCTTTCTTTCTTTACTTTTCTTTTTTTTTTTGAGACAGAGTCTCACTATGTCACTCTTGGCATCACAGCTCAAACTCCTAGGCTTAAGTGATTCTCTTGCCTCAGCCTCTCAAGTAGCTGGGACTACAGGTGCCCGCCACAACGCCTGGCTGTTCTTTGGTTGCAGTTGTCGAACCCGCCAGCCTCAGTGTATGTGGTTGGCACCATAACCACTGTGCTATGGGCGCCAAGCCTGAAGCCAATTTTCTAATTCAATTTTTCTTCAAAATAAAGCATAATACTTTTCCAAAAGGTAAGAGGATAATTTAATTTAATTTAAATTGTATATCAATATTCTAAGCTCTTCCACCTTTCTAATACATGGAAATTCTTAAAGCAGATATTTTTGGAAATCATTAATTCAGGACTTAGTTACCATTACATTTGTTTATTATACACTTACTCACTATTTTACATCTCAAATCAAACTACCTTTTTGCTTTGTCCTTGTCATCTTCTTCAACCAACCCATCAAAAATACTACTGTCATCTCTAAAAAAAAAAAGAAAAACAAAGTGAGTGGAAAAAATAAGAGCAGCTTCAGTGAACAAGAGTAATACTAAAATGCCATGTAAATCAACTCAGCTATAGCCTAGATTTTTATGAAGTTAATAGATTACACAATTTTAAACTACTAATCTGTTTTCTAGTATTAAAAAAATCAAAGCTTAGCTGTATTTATATTTCTTAAAGTTTATTACATACATAAATTTTAAAAGTATTTATACTCAGCTATACTATTATACAACATGCTAATAAACAAGAATTTAATTTAACCAGTTTAAATAACTTGTTTCAAACTTTTAGTAATCAATTAAAATCCACAGAAATTCAGTGTATTTGCCATAAGAAATTATGTTCTATTTATTTTGTATACATAAACCATTATTCTAGTAGTGAATTTTTAAACAGCCTCATATAATTCAAAATAAGAATCTCTACAAACATACCTGTCAACAATTGAGCTCATTTTACTACAGCTTACAGTAAACAACATAACATAATACGTTTCCGTCTTGTGGTAGACATTTGTACTTCTCCTAAAGTGAAAAGAAAAAGAAATGGTCATTAGTTTCCTAAAAATCTTAATTCTACATTATCTTGAGGAATTCTACATGTTATCATAGACATTTCAAATGTTTGGTTTGTACTGAAGGCTAGAACATAATTTTCAAGAATAGATCTTTGGTTGAGGTACACCTGGGGGCTTTTTTATCCTTTTAAAAGAGGAAGAGACTAAAGGGAAAAATTCAGGTTTATAATTCATTTTCTTTCTACTATTAAATGATCAAAATGAAATAGACACTCTTAATAGTTGGTATGTAAATTTGACTATGTAACTGCAGTAATACTGTCTGCTCAGTAATAAAATGTACATTGAGAGCCTATTTTCTCTTAAATGGTAGGAGAGGCGTGGGTATAGCAGAGTGAAAGATACTATCCCTGTAGGCAAAAATTTGCAGTTGAGCAGGGAGATAGATACCCAAATAATTATAAGAAGTAAATGAAGAATGCCTACTAAGTAATGGCATTGCTGGGGAAAGGAACAATTAAGTGTACTCATGGGAATTAAGAGAGCAGAGTCTAAGGAAACATTCTTGATGACAATGAGTTTGTGGAATCAAGGTTCTTGTTACAGCTGTGAACAAATGTTCACGTTTATATTCCTAGCACTTTGGAAGGCTGAAATAGGAGGATTGCTTGAGCTCACGAGTTCAAGACCAGCCTTAGCAAGTACAAGACCTTGTCTCTACTAAAAATTGAAAAACTAGCTGGGTGTCGTGGCAGGCACTTGTAGTCCCAGGTACCCAGGAGGATTGCTTGAGCCTTGAGCTACATTAACCCCACTGCACTATAGCCAAGGCAACAGAATGATCCTCAGTCTCAAAAAAAAAGTAAGAAAAAAAAAAAAAGAAAAAGATTCTTTTTACTGTCAAGTACAGAATTAATAGCATCAGCATCCTCTGAGAGCTTGGTTAAAGGGGACATCATGGCCCCTATCCTAGTCCTACTGAATCAAAACCTGTATTTTCCCAAGGTTTCCATGCAATAATGCAGAATATTTGAGAAGCACAGACTAGAAAACAGAAAGAGGTAACTGCTGAAAAGATTCTAAGCCACAGGAATGGTGATTTGCAGAGATGCAGAACTTCATCAGAGAGGTGAACACAGTATTTAAGAAATTAAGAAGTTTAGCATTTTCCTATGCAAAACTTAGGCATGTTACAATTTAAAGTTTTAATTACTAGAGCACAAAGGGAGAATAGAAATAATAGAGGAGCAAAGATAAGTCAAGAAGAGAAGAGCCTTATTAGAAAGGGTCTCCGTCACACTGAAGGAATTAAAACTTGGTGCTTCATGAGCCTAAAACTTGCCTTTCTGGATTCGATGAATTAAGTACCCTTAATCCAAAAATCTGAATTCCAAAATGGTCCAAAATCTCAAAATTTCTGAGCACCAACCTGATTTTCAGAGAAAATGCCCACTGGGTCATTTTGGATTTCAGATTTTTGGATTAGGGATGCTCAACTGGTAAGCATGTACACAGTAAATATTTCAAAATCCAAAATACTTCTGGTCATAAAGGTTTCACATAAAAGATAATCAACGTATACATAGTGTTTCTAAAAGTATAATACTGAATGATGACCTTAATTCTAATGAACGTCCTAATCAACAGTTTTGAGGCATAAGAAATTCTACTTCAGGCTCGGTGCCCATAGCCAGTGGTTAGGGCGCCATCCACATACACTGGGGCTGGCAGGTTCAAACTGGCCTGGGCCTGCTAAACAACAATGACAACTGCAACCAAAAAACAGCCGGGCGTTGGGGCAGGCACCTACAGTCCCAGCTACTCGGGAGGCTGAGGCAAGAGAATCTCTTGAGCCCAAGAGTTTGAGGTTGCTTTGTGCTATGACACCACAGCACTCTATTGAGGGTGACATAGTGAGACTTTGTCTCAAAAAAATTAGGAAATACTATAATGTATAACTCTTGTTAAACCAGAGAAAATTGAGGTATTATAAGAAGACGAAATTCTACATAATTCTGTCACTGTTTTCAAACGTGCCTTCATGAGAGAAAGAGAGAATAATCCCGGTAACGATGCCGCACTGCCTATGTGGCTGCAGAAGTGGGAGTCAAAGGCAAAAATAAAATGGACTAACGCCAGGATAAAAAACTATGATTTTAAGTGTCTGGGGTATTATCAGCAGACAGACACAGAATTACAGAAATTTAGAGTCAAAAGAGAATTTAAAGATCACCTAAATACACCCCTCTGGTCCAAAAGACATACTTGCCATTATGTAACAACAGAGGTTCATTCTATCCCTGGAACAAAAAGAACAGTACAAAAGTAATAGAGCAAATTTGGGAGAATTCAAAAAGAAAAGTTTCATTTAACGTTAACAGGCCAGTGCGAGCCTTATAAAGTGCCCAGAAAGCCATGAGTATGTTGGTTTAGTGACCAAACGTTGGAAACAAGACAAACTACAAAGATAAAAGGCCCTGAGAACTAGAAGTCATACCACAGGGCCTTGCTGTCAATATGAAGAATGAAACCAAAACAGTTTAGAAGACACAGACAGAGGCTTTCTCAGGCTATTTTACTAATACTGTTAATACTATTTATTGCCCAGCAAATAGAATAAGACTATATCTCAAACAGTCTAGCTCAAGACCTTTTCTCTACTTTTCCAGGTATTTGATCGACATGCTTTATTTAAGGAAAACATAGGAATAAAATAGGTCCACTGAGTACTCTAGAGCAGCTGCTGGAAGATTTCCCCAAACTTCGTTAAATGGTATTAAACTAACTTTAACAAAACAAAGTTGTAATGGTGGAAGAGTCAAAACATTTTTGGAAGGAACTAGGTTCCCTGCTTTCAATCCAGCGAGAGTAGCCAGTCCTATTTGCCCACACTGTGGATTCTGAGAAGGATGTACACGCCACGCAGTGTCCCTGCGCAAGCTCAAAAGGCATCTCGAGTCTATGATCCATATAAAATAAATTTTATTAATCAAAGTGTTTTTTTAATTTGGCATTTTAGGTCAGAATAGTATGTAATAATCACCTTTGAAAAGACTGGCTGAAGTAACTATATAATCCAGAATTTGCCAATTATAAAGAATCAAATTACAGGTAGTAATCAAATGCTCCTCTATTTAAGCAACTGGAGCTCAAAGTCATTCAGCGATAAAAGACTTCCCAGATGACCATACATCACATTACCATTTCATTCCAACAGGGGGCAATGATGGCATGAGTCTTTTACAAGCACTGTTTTAAAAACTAGCTTTAAAAAGTATTCATCATTTGTGGCTGAGTCTGGAGGACATGTTGCATGAAATAAGTCAGGTATAGAAAGAGAAATACCATACTCACACCTAGAAAGTCACACAACAGATGGAAGAATTTCAGATATTAGAGGCTGGGAATGGCAGGAGGGTGGGGAGGATAAAAAGAGGTTGGTTAATGGATACAAAATTCCAGCTTTGTAGGAAGAATAGGTTCTAGTATTCTACAGCACTGTAGGGTAAATATAGTTAATGATAATTTATTGAATACAATATTTTCAAAAAGCTAGAAGAACAGATTTTGAATGTCCTTCATAGAAAGAAATAATAAATGTTGAGGTGATGGAAACATTAGTTACCCTGATTTGATCATTTATACATTGTACACGTGTATCTGGAAACATCACTCTCTAGCCCCTAAGTATGTAGAATTATTATTTGTTAACTAAAAACAAAAGGAAAAAATATTTATCAAATGGAGAGATTAGTAGCTAAGAGACTTTATAAACAATTGAAATTTCACCAAACAGAGAAACAAGTATGTTTTAATTTACCATGCAACATTATACATAATTATGGAAAGTCTCAGACTCTGACAGTGTATCTTTGGAAAAATACTCTTACACATATAAAACATATTCTCCACTCTCCAAATAATCTACAGTTCCCAATGACATGATGAGACTCTTCTTCTGATCCCATCTGTTGCCACCTCCAAAGCTTCCCACTCCTATATCACTAATTCTCTCCTATGTATTATATTGACACATCTTAGTGTCTATCATCTAAAAAGCAAAACAACCCCCCCAAAACAACACAAAACCTCTCTTAACCCACCAATCCCTTCAGCCATCGCCCTACTTTCCTGCTCCCTTTCCCAGGAAAGCTGCTTGTCTGAGTTATGGAGAGTGTTTCAATGTACTTAGTTCCACTCTCCTTATTTTAAAAGTTAAGGTTTATTTTCACCAAGGTACAAAGTTTAAAGAGTTCACAGTTTTACAAGACTTACTAAAAATCAAATCCTCTGTCTTCTGATCCCCATTTCCACTTTCAACTACTTTCAATTTTTTAAACTATTTCTTTGGTATTTAACTCTCAATCTTTTAAAATTTTTGTCACTTCTTTGATTATTTCAGTTTTAGGCAGGTGCTTAGACAGTCCCAATTTATTCAAGTTATCCCAATATAATTATTAAAAGTGCTCCCTTTTGCTCTCAGAAATAACCTTTTTTAAAATCTACTGAATTCCTAAGAAAAATAATAATTCGGCTCTTTGACTCCCCAACCTCCCTTCTCCAAGTTCACAGTGTCATGATGCTGGATAGGTGGCTATATTCAGATGTGACATTATTATGACTTTGTAAATGCAGTTCACAGCAGAGCCACAGAGTGCACTATAGTTACACCCCCACCCCTTTTTAGACAGACTCACACTCTGTCACCCAGGCTAGAGTGCCATGGCCACAGCCTAGCTCACTGGCAACCTCAAACTCTTAGACTCAAGCAACCTCTTACCTTAGCCTCCCAAGTAGGAAGGACTATTGGCATGTGCCACAACACCTGGCTAAGTTTTCTATTTTTAGTAGAGATGTGATCTCACTCTTGCTCAGGCTGGTCTCAAACTCCCAACCAACCTCAGGTCATCTTCCCACCTCAGCCTTCCTGAGTGCTAGGATTACAAATGTGAGCTACTACACCTGGCCTTCATTCCCTTTTCTAGGGTCACTATTTTGTTTACTTAGTTTCTGTGTATACTTATTACCAATTCAGGTTCCCTATTTAAATCTACTCTATTTGCTATATCTTTTTTTTTTTTTTTTTTTGAGACAGAGCCTCAAGCTGTCCCCCTGGGTAGAGTCCCGTGGCATTACAGCTCACGGCAACCTCCAACTCCTGGGCTCAAGCGAGTCTCCTGCCTCTGCCTCCCAAGTAGCTGGGACCACAG
>CAUYQS010060587.1:0-13846 GCA_963574585.1 Otolemur crassicaudatus | reverse complement strand
TTTTTTCTTCCATTCCTGTGATACTTTGCTAAGAAGAACATTTTCCAGTTCCATCCATGTAAACATGAAGGAGGTAAAGTCTTTGTTTTTCTTTAGGGCTGCATAGTATTCCATGGTGTACATATACCACAGTTTATTGATCGATTCGTGGATTGATGGGCACCTGGGCTTCTTCCATGACCTGGCAATTATGAATTGGGCTGCAATAAACATTCTGATACAAACATCTTTATTGTAATGTGATTTTTTATCTTCTGGGTATATACCTAATAGTGGAATTGCAGGGTCAAATGGCAGGTCTATTTTTAGTTCTCTAAATGTTCTCCAGACGTCTTTCCAAAAGGAACGTATTAAATTGCATTCCCACCAGCAATGTAGAAGATGTTTCATGTTTTTTCAAAAACAAAAATGAGGAACAAATTTTATAAGGCTACAGTAATTGAATTATAAACTGGACTTAAATGTATAAGACCAATAATAAGTCATAAATGTATTCTAATAATTGTGTTCTCTAACTTCCAAATCCTTTTTGTTGTTGTTGTTTTCTTATTTATGTGTTCAAATTATGAGAATCCTTTGGAAAAATAGTTTCAACTACATTGCTTTAAAAGTTAACTGTTCACCTGTTGGTTTAAACTCCAGTGAAGTAGTGCTAATGAATGATATTTACAGGGGAAATCTATTACATCCAATTGAGTGGCAATTAATGAAGAAACAAAAACTTATAAAGACAGATGGCATTTGTTATGACTGTCATAAAAAGTGGACTGCATTCTAATCTCCACATGTAGACATTTGTTGAGAAGCCTGCCTTCCACCAAACATCCAGACATGAGGCACCCTTCTGTTCTGCTTTGAGTGACCCTATGGCAGCTATCAAAGATGTCACTTTAAATATGCTGAGAGAAAATGTATGTTTGTCAAATGTTCTTCTTAGCAAAGTATCACAGGAATGGAAGAAAAAGTATCCAATGTACACATACCTATTATGAAATTAATTTAAACCTTTTTATATGGAAGCTATAACCTAATTACAACCTAAGGATACGGGGCGGGTAGAGGGAGGGGGGAAGAGGGTGGAGGGAGAGGGATTCGAGGGTTCACTTCTGTGATTCATCTTACAAGGGTACAAGTCAATCTTTTTATGAGTAGAGTATGAATGTTTTAACATAATAACTAAGAAAGTTACATGAAGGCTATGTACAGTCAGTACCACAACTTGCATTCCTACAAAGACAGCCCATGCTCAAGGCACAGAAGAGGCTCCAGGCCTCCCTGCAGAAGGTGGGATGCCTGGAGCTGTGTGGATAAGGGCAAGCTCTCCAGGGACGCCCTCCTAAATCTCAACTTGAGACTGAGGGTGGGTCCTTAGGCCTTGTGCATCTCAGCTTGCTCACCACAGGCAACACCTTAAACTACAAACATGTTTAAAAACTTAAGCCAGGGTGGCACTCATAGCTCAGTGGGTAAGGGCGCTAGCCATATACACTGGGGCAGGCAGGTTCGAACCCAGCATGGGCCTGCTAAAACAACGACAACTGCAACAACAACAACAAAAAAAATAGCTGGGCGTTATGGTAGGTGCTTGTAGTCTCAGCTATTTGGGAGACTGAGGCAAGAGAATCACTTAAGCCCAAGAGTTTGAGGTTGCTGTGAGCTGTGACACCACAGCACTCTACCAAGGATGATAGCTTGAGACTCTGTCTCCCAAAAAAAAAAAAAAAAACTGTAAGGCAGAAGCCACCACCAATCCCAGAACGAGAACCTAGGAGTGGCACCCACTGCAGACACACAGGAAGAACACTGTTCCTCCACGTACCTTATGTGACGTTGGAGAGCTACACAGCGGTGGCATACAGGGCATGGCCAGGCGGTCTAAATGGGCCATGACAATAACTGCTGTCTGCCGCAAATCAATGGCGAGCTCGTTGTCTTGTGGAAGGGTAAGGTAGCGCAGGAAACTCTCATTGGGACTTAGGGGGCCAGACAAAAGCTAGATGAAAAGTAAACAAACATATTCATAAATGGTGGGAAAAACTAAAGTAACACAATTGGCCTTTAACCAATTTTTATATAATTTGGTACTAGCAGAGTTATGCATTATCTGTAAATGTGCTCATTCTGGCTATCAGATAACAATGTTAATGACAAATACACATCTGCACATCTCTACATCTACTGCGTAACTGTGCACAGCCTTGTTACTCCATAGGCACAGACTCCACACGCGTCACGAATACAGCTAAACCACCCCAGAGAAACACAGAGCGAGCTCTAAGGGAACACAGCACAGCACCTTAACCTGGCCTTGAATAGTAAAACAAAAGCAAAACCCTTTGTTTTAATCTAAATGTTCCAGAGAATACTTAATTTCATTTGCAAATTAAGTCGTAGTTCTAATTCTTCTAAAAGCAGAACAGCCTTATTATCATGAGTTTAAACACTGCCAAATAATAGATAAATGAGGTTAAAGCCTGAGAATATAATGGCTACATCTTTCCAGAACAGCAAAATCTACCTTGTCCTTGCACAGAGCAGCACTCCTGGAAGTTTAGGCCTAGGGCCTGGCTCCCCACCATTCCCCCAGCTCAGTGTCCTCACCTGAACAGGACATGGTTGGGACCAAGTACGATGACGACTCAGGGATGTGCCCCTCATAGTACCTGGCACATAGGCAGGGAGAAAAAGTGAGCCACTGTTGACCTTGGTTTTCTCTGAGTATTTAAAAATGTTGTGTTCCAGACTTGGGTCTGTCTCACTGCTCTAAGTCCTCTCCATAAACAGGTCAGAGGAAGACAAGGGACAGACAATGACTGGCTGACCTGGGAGATGCTGGCATGGACAGTGGCATGACTGCCAGCGTGGACTCCTCCAATGTGGATGAAACATGAGTCCCCACTAGACCCAGGGCCTTCCCACACCTTAGCCTTCAGCAAGGCCTCCCTGTGCTGTCAGTTCAGTGCTCTGCACCTGCAACAGCGTCAAGGTGTGCACCCTCTTCATCCTTCTTCTAACTCAGGCCTTCAGGAGGTGAACATGCCTTCTTTACATTTTCCATAGATACTCATGCCCCTTTACAGCCACACACAACAAAGGGAGCTGCTGGGAGCACGTAAACACTGGCCATATCCACCAAGGACTCTGGGTCTACCTGAGCAGCAGGAAAGCCACACGGTCAACATGGCAGCAACAAGTCTAAAGTATGCTGATTTTGTCCAGACACAAACTTCAGCCAGGCAGGTGACTCCCTCCTTGTAATCCTAGCACTCTGGGAGGCCAAGGAAGGTGGAGGGACGCTAGAGCTAAAGAGTTCAAGACCAGCCTGAACAGAGTGAGACCCCCGTCTCTACTAAAAATAGAAAAACTAGCCGAGCTCATAGCAGGCACCTGTAGTCCCGGCCACTTGGGTGGCTGAGACAAAGGGATCACTTGAGCAGAAGAGTTTGAGGTTGCTGTGACACCACAGCACTCTACCCAGGGTGACAGACTACTAAGACTCTGTCTCAAAATAAAGACACAAATTTCTGCTACTAAATATACACAATCTAAAACAAACACAGAGTCCAGGCCTACACATCAGAGCTGGCTCTGGCCATGCATGGCCACACTGAAGGATCCTGATGGGCTCATGTGGTGTCCCCCTGTGCGCACAGAACTCACACCACGGCCTCCCACACTTGTCCTCTCTGACTCACTCCTGTCATCACCACTCACCCCCAGAGACAACCCCTGCCATGACAAGCACTCTGGTCCTGCTCACCAAAGTCCAATTCTTTAAAAAGCTGAATGAAGAGGGCCGCCTACACAGATTTCTGCTGTGGGACTTACGTGCATGTCTCCCTCTGCATGAGGCACATCTTTACTGCACATGATGCTCTGGAACCTCTGCAGCAAAGGTAAAAGTGGGGCGCTGGTGCCCTGGGCAGACCGCTCATTGTCAGTCTCTTGCGCCCCACTGTCCCACAACTGGAGCAGCAGCAATATGGCAGACAACATTTGGCTAAAGGAGAAGATAGGTTTCCTAGTTAAAACAGATTAACTTTTTCCCAATGATCCACCCAAAATAAAAACAAACAGCTAAATAAAAGTGAAGAAATACTTTGGATATGAAAGGCAACTAAAATAATGACATAGAAACAATTTGTGGCAATAAAATCAATGAACTGACACCAAGATTTGGGCACAGGACATTTGCCAACTAATCTAGAAAACAAGATCAGTTAAGATGTTCAAATATCTTTGCTATAGGAAATTTCTAGAACCTTAATTAATGGAATCATTCCCTCAAAAGAGTTTTTCAAGTGAAACTAAAAGAAAAAAAAGATTAATAGTTCCTAGAAAATTGAGCATAAAAAGGATGTGAGACAAACATAAAGAAGAGAGGCCCTAGGACATGGTCCCTTGATTACAGACCACCACATATCCTTGCTGCAAAGAATTCAAAGAAAGGGCACAAAATGTGATGAATGTTCAGGCGCAGAGGTGCCCCTCCAAGTGTGCCCCACTTACTGACCCTCACCTCAGTGTGCCCCTCTGCACAGCCAGCTCTAACAGAATGGCGAGGGCCAAGTGCTGGTCCTGCAGGGGGATGCTTCCCGGCCCTTTGGTCCCTGGAGCTCCATGAACATCCCTGAAATGAAAACAGTAGATGCAGGAACAAGCAATGTCAGAGAAAGAAGCAAGCTTAAAATCTCAGTAACGTGAGCTTCTAACTACATTCTCTCTCCCATGGAAAAGTACATATTTTTAATATCTTAGAATCAAGTTTCTGAGACATGGTACTCAAATTTATTCAGAGATTTTAAAGTAGAAAACCGACTTTTGGAAGATACACAGGAGAGGCTCTGTTATTTGACCACCCATAGGACTGTAATAAACTGGTCCACATGCAGAGGTGGTCAACACAAGGAACTAGGTCCACTGTACTGACAAGTACAGGGGTCCCATGCCTGGCCAATGAAAATTAGGTCAACTTAAGGAGGTGGTCAACTATGAAGGTTCTACTGTATTTCATTACAAGTATTCATTCAGATACTACTACATTAGAACACACTACAAGTTTCTGAAGCATAAAATAACATCATTATTCAAAACATGAGTGATGTTTTGAATGTTTCGATATTTTTCCAGTATCAATGGAAGTGTAAGACTATAATAGTATTGCTTGCAGGGCATAATATAACCACAGCTATTCAGGAGGCTGACATCAGGAGTTTAAGACTAGCCTTGGCAATGTAGCAAGATCCTGTCCCCCAAAAAATTGGGAAAAAAATTATCCAGGCATGGTGGTGCACACCTATAGTCCCAGCTACTGGGGAGGCTGAAGCAAAGCATACTGAGCCCAGGAGTTTGAGTTTATAGTGAGCTATGATCATGCCACTGTATTCCAACCTGGACAACAGAGCAATATTCCATCTCTTGAAAACAAAATAACTATAAGCTTATCAATAATCCCCTATAGAACTGGAGAAGAATCAATTTATAAAACCACCTAAGAATCCACAGGTAATTATCTATGCCATTTTTATCTCTGATCGAGGAACTATTTTTAAACTTTTCTTTGTTACTCAATAATAAACAACTTATTCTCTAACCTAAGGTTGGGGAGGGAGGATTTTATGATATCTAGGGCCCCAGCCTGAAGCTCTGTGGTGAAGCCTTTACCAGCACTCCCATGAGACGGAATCACAGCCAGAGGGCAGCCCTGACGTGCAAGGAGGTGAGCAAGGGCCTCGCTCTCCCTTCACATCTGCAGCTGCTATGGCACTTTACTCTACAAACGGAAAAACCTTAACAGAAACACACAGCACTCAAGACCAGAATTCATGTTTTTTCTTGCAAATAATTAACATTTAAATTTTTTATAGTAAAGAAACTAGCTATTTAAACATTTTAATTGTCAAACAGAACACCACCCACCACACAGAGCAGTGGCTCCTGGTTATCACAGAGACCCACACGAGTGCTCAAACACTTCACGAATCACCAAGTTATAAGATATCTAAAACAAATAAATAAATGACAAAAGCATTTTTTATTTTCCATTTCATCCAGTGTGACAGTTTCCTTGGTCAAATCAACCCTTCTGAAAAGCTGAGACCAGAAGTCCTGGAATCACAGAGCTGAGGGTGTGCTGGGGGTAGAAGCGATTAAGTCTCCTAGCTCTAAGGAGAGAAATGGAAGAATGGGACTGAAGCACCCTGGAACTGTGCCCACAGGAAGGTATGAATGGGAAGAACTCACCCAGTCACGACGGACCTGAGGAACCTGGTTGCTCTCTCCACCACCTCCAGCCACACGGAGGACACTGTGCTCTCATCAAAGAGTGAGGCCTCGGGAAGAGCTCGAAGGGCGTCCAGGGACTCCTGCAGCAGCTCGCTGCACAGGTCCGCATCCTCACCTGGGCACACATGCACATCAGAGGAGGATGCTCACTCCCCTCACTCTCCCAGTGGGCTTCCCACCCCTCAGTGTCACTTTTCCAATCTCTGACACATCAAAACCTACAAAACCTACAAAAACCTACAAAACCCACATCACAACAGCTGCCTCACACTCAATTCTGTATCTTATGGCTCTCACATGACCAATATTAACTTTTACAAATAAATTAGAACAGAAGGATTCCATGACAATGGTTTGCCTAAGAGCAAGGGGGTTCATGCACTCTTTTTTTGTTCTTGCAAGCATAGAACTGAAAAGTGAAAGAGATTCTCAGATTCTCATTAAACAAACAAGGAAACAGAGAAAGAAAATGCAGGGATTCAGCCCAAGGCACATGGCGGCAGGCTGAGCACAGCACACAAACCTCCCGCTGTGTCAGGGGAGCAGGATAGACAGGACAGCACACAAACTTCCTGCTGTGTCAGGGGGGCAGGATAGACAGGACAGCACACAAACCTCTCGCTGTGTCAGGGGGGCAGGACAGCAGGCTGGGCACATACCTGACCTCCAGGCCCGGCGCAGAAACGCAAAGGCAAAGGAGAGAGCCGCACGGGACCCAACACGCGCAAGTCCTTCCACCCCTTTCCCAGCGGGCCGGGAGCTGCGGACAAAACACATGGGGTAGTAACTGGTCAGTCAGAGGAACGTGCAAATACTAAAATAAAACACATGACAGGGAAGGATTTGTACCAAAATGTGATCAATAGTTTTCTTTAGATGGCAGGATCACAAGTTATTTTTAGTTTCATTTTTTGAAACCTTTATCAAAGGTCCTTCATAAAGGACAAGTATTTTCTTTAAAAGGAAAAAAAACACATTTACAACTAACTATAAATGACTTAGATAAGTGCTCAAAAAATAACCTCAGGGAGCCAATATTCCAGGAGGAGTGGACGGGTAAAGCTTATGTAGGAAAGGCAGGTGGGAGAAATGGAAGGAAAGGGCACGGAGAATGACACACGACACTTGAACTCCAACCCTGAGCTGGGCCACCGTTCACTTGGGCCATTCATAAACCAGACCATGTGAGGGGCCACCGTGCTCCACCTGTCCCCTCCCAGCCCATCCTGTGGAGTGACATCCCAGTGTAGTGCTTATCATCCTCACACATTTAAGCTTTTTATCACATACGTGTTAATTTAACGTGTCATAGTTTCATTCTGTATGTAGTAAAAGGCTATGCAAATAGTATACCTCAAAATCCTGCAAAAAAAAGAAAAATAACTACAATACAAAAATGCATATATAATAAATTCAATAATAGGAGCAAGCAATTTTATTCTCTATATTATCTAACATTTACATGTATCTATAGAGGGTGCTAAAAATGCATATACACTTTAACACAAAATCTACTAAAATTACAATACTCGGCTCAGAGCCCATAGCTCAGTGAGTAGAGTGCCAGCCACATGCACCGAAGCTGGAGGGTTCAAGCCTTGCCCAGGCCCACTAAACAACGACAACAGTAACAAAAAAATAGCCAGGCGTTGTGGCAGGCGCCTGTAGTCCCAGCTACTTGGGAGGCTGAGGCAAGAGAATCATTGAAGACCAAGAGTTTGAGGTTCCTATGAGCTGTGACTCCAGGGCACTCTACCCAGGGCAACATAGTGAGACTCTGTCTCAAAAAATAAATAAATAAATAAACAAATAAAATTATAATACTCAAGTCACGTTTGATTTCTGCAATTACAAAAGATATAAGACAAAACAAACATCATCAGCACATGTTGAGTATTATAATTTTAATACATTTTTATGTATTAAATACTTTTAATACCTTCTTTATATGTGTATACATTTTTGTTTTTGAGACAGAGTCTCACTGTGTCACCCTCAGTAGAGTGCTGTGGACTCATAGCTCACAGCAACCTCAAACTCTTGGGTTTAAGGGATTCTCTTGCTTCCACCTCCCAAGTAGCCAGGACTACAGGCGCCCGCCACAACACCCGGCTACTTTTTTGTTACAGTTGTCATTGCTGTTTAGCAGGCCTAGGCCAGGCTCGAACCCATCACTCACTGAGCTACTAGCGTCGCCTAAATGTGTATTCATTTTTTTGGCACCCTCTGTATATACACACACACTGTATAGTTATTTCTACTATAGACTCCACTTCCCAAATTTAGCATAATTTGCTTTCATAATCAGGGGAAATGCTATTAAAAATAGATAATGCTGGGCCCAGCTCAGTGGCTCATGCCTGTAATCCCAGCACTCTGGGATGCTAAGGCAGGGAGATTGCCTGAGCTCACAGGTTCGAGACCAGCTTGAGCCAGAGCAAGACCGCATCTCTAAAAATAGCTGGGTGTTCTGGCAGGTGCCTGTCGTCCCAGCTAATTGGGAGGCTTAGGCAAGAGAATCACTTAAGCACAAGAGTTTGAGGTTGCTGTGAGCTGTGATGTCACAGCACTCTACCAAGTGTGACATAACGAAACTGTGTCTCAAAAAAAAGAAAACAGTTCATACTAAACCAGGCTCAGTGGCTCATCCCTATAATCCTAGCACTCTGAGAGGCAGGTAGGACACTTCTGCGCAGGAGTTCAACACTAGCCTGAGCAAGAATGAAACTCCTGTCTCTAAAAATAGCTGGCATTGTGGCAGGCAGAGGCAAGAGAATTGCTTGAGCCCAAAAGTTTGAGGTTGCTATGAGTTGTGACACGACAGCACTCTACTGAGAACAATAGAGTAAGACTATCTCAAATTAAAAAAAAAAAAAAAAGTTAGATAATGCTAGGGATGATCTCCCCAAGATACAATACCTCAACTGAAGTGAGGATGTGGGGCCACCTTGGGGGCAGCCTACACACTTAACTGTGAATGTTTAAATTAGCAGTTCTCAACCTGTGGGTCGCAACCCATAAGACCATTGGAAAACACATCTTGCATATCAGATATCTATATTACGATTCATAACAGTAGCAAAATTAGTTATTAAGTAGCAAGAAAAATAATCTTATGGTTAGGGGTCACCACAACATGAGGAACTATATTAAAGGATCACTCCATTAGGAAGGTTGAAAACCACTGGAAATAGTGCAAAGGTAACTTTTAACCCACTGACTTCAGGTCTCAGAAACAAACACACCACCTGAGGTATGCAGTGATCACAACAGCCTTCATGATACATGGGCGCTACTGGAACATTCTTTGGTTTCTCACTAAGAAAAATAAAATTCACCCAAGTTGGTTTCAGTTTCAATTTTTATATTTAATTTAAAATATGAAAATAAAAAAATAATATGAAACAATTAAGTATCAGTAAAAACTCAATAATCCTTTTCTGGATGGTGTAACTCAAAACACTGTTTGATGCATAATGCAGTCTTGTCCTGCATGCCCTGACGTGGAGTCTCGTAATGCAGTCTTGTCCTGCATGCCCTGACGTGGAGTCTCGCAATCCAGTCTTGTCCTGCATGATCTGACGTGGAGTCTCGTAATGCAGTCTTGTCCTGTATGCCCTGACGTGGACTCTCTTAATGCAGTCTTGTCCTGCATGCCCTGACGTGGAGTCTCGTAATGCAGTCTTGTCCTGCATGCCCTGACGTGGACTCTCGTAATCCAGTCTTGTCCTGCATGACCTGACGTGGACTCTCGTAATGCAGTCTTGTGCTGCATGCCCTGACGTGGAGTCTCGTAATGCAGTCTTGTCCTGCATGCCCTGACGTGGACTCTCTTAATGCAGTCTTGTCCTGCATGCCCTGACGTGGAGTCTCGTAATGCAGTCTTGTCCTGCATGCCCTGACGTGTAGTCTTGTAATGCAGTCTTGTCCTGTATGCCCTGTCGTGGAGTCTCGTAATGCAGTCTTGTCCTGCATGCCCTGACATGGACTCTCTTAATGCAGTCTTGTCCTGCATGCCCTGACGTGGAGTCTCGTAATCCAGTCTTGTCCTGCATGCCCTGACGTGGAGTCTCGTAATGCAGTCTTGTCCTGCATGCCCTGACGTGGAGTCTCGTAATCCAGTCTTGTCCTGCATGCCCTGACGTGGAGTCTTGTAATGCAGTCTTGTCCTGCATGCACTGATGTGGAGTCTCGTAATCCAGTCTTGTCCTGTATGCCCTGACGTGGAGTCTCGTAATGCAGTCTTGTCCTGCATGCCCTGACGTGGAGTCTCGTAATCCAGTCTTGTCCTGCATGCACTATGCAGTCTTGTCCTGCATGCACTGACGTGGAGTCTTGTCCCGCATGCCCTGACGAGGAGTCCCGCTTCACTCTTCACTTTGTGCAAACACATCTCTGGCAGGCATCTTGCCGTATTCCTGTTGGATTGCTGTGCATAGATGAAAAATGCCTTTCTGTGAGAAAAGGCATTAAAAGGCATTAACAATCCTTCAGAGGATTGTTAATCAGAAACAGCTCTTCCTCCAGAGTTGTTCAATATGATTAACCAAGTGTTCTGAGAGGAACAGCTAGAAGACGTCTAAAATTGATGAATTGTTAGGAATATTGGCTTTTATTCCTGATATACTGGCATCAAAATTACATATTCTCAGACTGAAATTGTTTTCTCTCCATTCAAGTGCTGAGCATTGACTTCTTTTAAAGTTTAAACAGGTTCTACACTTTTCATTTTCAAAATCGGATCCTGTGGTACTTTAGAGTTTACATTTTTTGTGATGAATATTTTCTTGTTTTTTGAGGAGTATTACTTTTGACACCCTCGGTAGAGTGCTACGCATCACAGCTCACAGTAACCTCAAACTCTTGGGCTCAAATTCTCTTGCCTCAACCTCCTGAGTAGCTGGGACTGACTATAGGCCCCCACCACAACACTTTACAATTTTTTAGAGATGGGGTCTTGGTCTGACTCAGGCTGGTCTCAAACTCATGAGCTGAAGCAACCCACCTGCCTCAGCCTCCCAAAGTGCTAGGATTACAGCTGTGGGCCATGGTACCTGGCCATTGTGAGAAGTATTTTTTTTATTAAATCATAACTATGTATATTAATGCATTTATAGGGTACAATGTGCTGATTTTATATACAATTTAGAATGCTTACATCAAACTGGTTAACACAGCCTTTACCTCACTTAAATTATTTGTTATGTTAAGACATTTATACTCTACTCTTAATAGATTTGACATGTACCCTCACATTACATATAATAGGTGAGGTCTCACCAACTACCCTTCCCCATCCCCTTCCTAACCCCTCCTCTTCCATCCTTCATTCTGGGCTATAGTTGTGTTTCATCATTCATATCAAAGTGTGGGTGATTACATATTGGTTTCATAATAGTACTGAGTACATTGGATACTTTTTCCTCCATTCTTGAGATATTTTACTAAGAAGAATAGTTCTAGCTCCATCCATTTAAACATAAAAGATGTAAAGTCTCCATCTTTTTTGTGGTAGCATAATATTTTGTGGCATACATATACCACAGTTTATTAATCCATTCATGGGTCGATGGGCACTTGGGCTGCTTCCATGAGTTGGCGATTATGCATTGGGCTGAAATAAACATTCTGGTACAAATATCTTTGTTGTAAAGTAATTTTGGGTCTTCTGAATATATAGCCTTGTAAGGTCTACTTTTAGTTCCCTTAGTGTTCTCCAAACTTCTTTCCAAAAAGGTCTACTTTCCAAAAAGGTCTACTTCTGAATATATAGCCTTGTAAGGTCTACTTTTAGTTCCCTTAGTGTTCTCCAAACTTCTTTCCAAAAAGGTCGTATTAGCTTGCATTCCCACCACCAGTGAAAAACTGTTCCCTTCTCTCTGCATCCATGCCAACATCTGTAGTTTTGGGATTTTGTGATGTGGGCTATTCTTACTGGAGTTAGATAATCTCTCAAAGCGGTCTTGATTTGCATTTCTCTGACGATTAAAGATGATATTTTTCATGTGTGTATAGGCCATGCACCTGTCTTCTTCAAAGAAGCTTCTGTCCAAGTCTCTTGACCAAAATGAAATGGGACCACTTGTTCTTTTCTTATTAGTTTGAGTTTTCTGTGGATTCTGATTATCAGACCTTTGTCAGAAACATAACTTGCAAATGTCTAACTTCTCCCATTCTGAGAGCTGTCTGCTTACTTTACTTATTGTGTTTTAGTTGTGCCGAAGCTTTTTAGTTTGATCAGATGACAGTAATATATTTTCGGTGTTGCTTCAAATTCCAGGGAGAAGGGAGTCCTCCTCATAAAATATTCTCCCAGGCCAATTTCTTCAAGTGTTCCTCCTGTACTCTCTCCAAGTGTCTTTATAGTTTCGTTTCTTAAGTTTAAATCTTTCATTTTTTTTGAGACAGAGCCTCAAGCTGTGCCCCTAGGTAGAGTGCTGTTGCATCACAGCTCACAGCAACCTCCAACTCCTGGGCTCAAGCAAGTCTCCTGCCTCAGCCTCCCAAGTAGCTGGGACCATAGGTGCCCGCCACAGTGCCCGGCTATTTTTTGGTTGCAGCCATCGTTGTTTGGAGGGCCTGGGCTGGATTCGAACCCGCCACCTTAGGTGTATGTGGCTAGCACTTTAGCCACTTGAGCCACAGGCGCCAAGCCAAGTTTAAATCTTTTGTCCAATGAAAATCAATTTTTGTTAATGGTAAAAGGTGAGGATCCAGTTACAGTCTTCTACAGGTCGCCAGTCAATTCACTATCACCATTTGTTAAATAGGAATCTTTTCCCCAATTTATGCTCTTGATAGGCTTATCAAAGATCAAATGATAGTAAGTGGTTGGGTTCATCTGTTGGTTCTTTATTCTGTTCCATACATCTACCTCTCTATTTTTGTGCCAGTACCATGTGAGAAATATTTTTAAAGCTACCTCTATATCCAAATTTTCCCACAACGGGAGCATTGTGAAAAAGAGGTGGCGAAACAACCCCGGGACCGACCAAAGCTTGTGCGTCATTTCATCCCTGCGTACAGAGCCTACATCCCACTGCCGCTGCCACCATGCCCAAGAGAAAGGCTGAAGGGGAAGCTAAAGGAGATAAAGCCAAGGCACAGGATGAAGCACAGACAAGATCCGCAAGGTTGTCTGCTAAACCTGCTTCTTTAAAGCCAGGGCCCAAGCCTAAAAGACCTGTGTGAAGAAGGGAGAGAAGGTGCCCAAAGGGAAAAAGGGAAAAGCTGATGCTGGCAAGGAGGGGAACAACCGTGCAGAAAATGGAGATGCCAACAGACAGGCACAGAAGCTGCAGGTGCTGGAGATGCCAAGTGAATTGTGCATTTTTGATAACCGTGTACTTCTGGGGACTGTACAGTCTGAAATACTATTTTTTATCAAATTTTATAAAAATGCAGAATTTTGTTTTACTCTTTTTTTTAAAGCTATGTTGTTAGCATACAGAACACTTCACTGTTTTTTGGGGAAGGGGCATATGTCACTAATAGAATGTCTCCAAAGCTAGATTGATATGAGGGAAAATGTCTTTTCCCTCTAGTTTTGAGAGACTTCCTC
>CAUYQS010060586.1:0-28218 GCA_963574585.1 Otolemur crassicaudatus | reverse complement strand
AAAAAATAATAACACACATTCACATTTGTAAGTCACAATCACAGGAATCAAAAAGACATATGGCAGGTCAACTCAGAAATACACAATGAGCTTTTCAAATTCCTTTGCACATAAAAAAATCATGATATGGCACCACATTGTAATTAACACAAAGAATAAACTAAATCTTTATGGCCACTACTTCTTAGATCTTTCTGCATAATCCTAAAATTACATTTCTCTTTGAGATTCCTGTAGCAGCCCGTATAGCCTATGGCTAGGAGGAATGAGAGTTAATAAGAAATACTTATATAGCTCAATAATGGAACACCTTGGTGAAAAAAGCATGGAGAGGGATTTAGCTCTCCTACCAAGCATTAGAGCTTGGGAGATGACAGTATTGGTGAATTGGCAGTATCTGTACCTGTGGTGTTGAGAGGCACGAGATTAGCCTTATAAATTAGGCTGGAGGAGAAGGCTGTGGGGAGCATGCTCATTCTATCACAGACTGGCTTACTCTGACTCTGTCTCCATTCCTAATGCCAGCATGGCATCTCTCTGCTGAATATTACCAAGCTCTACTAAAGACTACACTCTATCTTTCTAAGAAGACTGCTTTACTCAAAGACTATCTCTCTCTTTCTCCTTTACTAAAGTAAATAGCCCTCAGGCACCTGAGAGAAATTGTTCCTGAGCAAGGTGGCTTAGCAGTCCTGTTCCCAACCTAGTTAAGCTGGGCCCAAGAACTGGCCAGTCCCGGGCCCTGACAAGAGGTGTCAGGAGTGGGATGTGACAGATCCTATTTACATTTTTCATTGTAGCATCTTTCATCGTCCTTAGAATTTTAACCACATTCCAAACTCCAAAAGATTAAGAGTCCTGTCCATTATGTTTAGAACTGTAATGTATTTAATATTTAAAGAAGCTCAATATTTTGAACGAATATTAAATGGTCCTTCTTTCCCCCATCTGGCTAGAATAATACATTTATTTCCCACTGAAATAGTCTCAGAAGTAGGAAGATTAGAAAGCATACTCTCACCTTATCAGAAGTAACTGGCAGGAAATTAAATGAGATGCTATGTAATCTTAATAAACAAGCCGTCCTGTTTTCTTCCCCCTTTTTGTTTCCACAAATATGCTTCTAATTAAAGTGATCAGACTCCCAGACAAAAGTTAACGGATCAGGTCCCCATCCTGCTTTGTCTATCCAACGTCTCTAGCTCCCTGTACGATGAAGGAGAAAAGGAGAGAGAAAATTGGGCAAATTCTAAAATGCCATTCAGTATATGTTTCATCTTAAATCAGGTTTTATGTTCAACAACTGAGTACTTTAAGAATTCTCTAACTCTTTTAAACTGGCAATGAATACATTTGATATTCAAATATTTTCATTTTCCTAGTGGTCCGTTTACTGTCAATAATGATTGCGCCTCACTTCGATTTACAGTAGTTACAAAAAAAAGCCTATTGTCATTGCCTGTACATACGTAGAAGGCACATCATCCTACCTACCGATCCTGACAACGTCATTTTTCAGCTCTAATTAAGAATGCGTTTGTAGTTTTGCACATGCATACCCATCGCACAAAGGACAAGTGTTCTTTTATACCCTCGTAATTGATAAGATGGGCTGTCGTCGAAAAAAATCCCTCATTTTGGAAAGGTGCACAGCTTTATACAGTGGTCTCCTGTCTCAAGAACGCTCCATTGTATCCTACACCCAACCAGTGGAAGCGGAGGAAAACCTGACATCCTTCTCTTCGATTTTTCATCAAATATAATACAACCATGCACAGCAGCACACTAAGCAACCGCCGAGACCAGCTGAAGCGCAAACAAGGAGTCGGGAAGGAAACGCACAAAACTCCCCCAAGTGGGCCGACCAAAAGTTTCCACCAAACAAGGCGCAGTCGCTCACCACCAAAGTCGCAGCTGGGCAGAGACCCGCACGCCGCACTCTTGTCTGCGCTCGGAAGCTTGGGACCCTCTCTCGGGCTCCTAGACGCGGAAGCCTCAGACACCCGACGCGAAGAACCAGAGAACCCTGCCCGCGCCGAGTTCGAACCGCCGCGGGAGCCGTTGGGACGCACCGCCCTGGGCGCAGCCCCGCCCCCAGGCCGGCGCTGCGTGAGGCGACGGCGGAGCGCGAGGCCTGCCGGGGTTCGTGGTTCGGCCAGCGCCTCCGCGCCCGCTCGCCGAGCTCGCCCGGGACTACATTTCCCACAACTGCTGCCATGCCGCCCATTGGTGTGGGAGAGGCCATGGGGACCTGCGGCCGTCAGGGTGTGAGGCGACTGGCAGTCACGCCCCGCCTGAGGGGGCCGAGACTGAGGAGGTTTCGCAGAGGGACGGGCGGCCCCGCCCTCAGTCCCTACCCTGTGAAGGACTGCGCTTTCCCTCCGAAGGGAGTTTGCCGCCGCAGCGGCCGCCACCAGACTCCAGTTTCTCTGCTAACCACGAGGAATCTGGGGAGGAAAAGCGGAGCCAAGACGCCAGTATCCCGCACCTCCCACGCCTCTTTCAGCTCGAGATTGCCCCCACAGGGATGGGCGTCAAGACCTGGCTGCCCTTCCCCGCGCTCCTCCTGGCCGCTCTGGCTCCGGGGCTGCTGCCTGGGGCGGTGGGCTTCACGCCCTCCTTAGACAGCGACTTCACCTTCACCCTCCCGGCCGGCCAGAAGGAATGTTTCTACCAGCCCATGCCCCTGAAGGCCTCGCTGGAGATCGAGTACCAAGTAAGTGCGGAGGACCAGCCAGCCTCTTTCCTTTAGCCCAGCTGCTCTGCCTCTTCCCCTTTCACTGGCTTAGAAACTTCTTGCGGACGGCTGGGCGGTGGAGAGGCCAGGGCCGCCCCGGCAGCGGGCCAACTCTGCGCAGGCGCGCGAGGGTGGCGAGGCTCCTGGGGGGGCCGGGGACCGAGGAGTCAGGCGGGACTGGGAATTTGACCATCTCCCTTTCCTCCGATGGGAAAGGGGCCAGTACTGGTGATGTCGGTGGCTTTTCTCTGTTTCGTAATTTGCCTTTCGCTTTTCTAGCCAGTACACGCTCTGATACGGAGAATTTCACAATACAGCACTGATACACGTTCTCTGTCGTCATTGGACGGGGTGATGACACTTGTTTGAATCACTTCCACCGCTTTCAACCAGTTCTAATATTATAAACCTACACCATTTTTGCTTCGGTTAAGGACTTTTGACTTGTGGCCATGTGATTCCTAAACCCGATTTAGAAAGAGACTGTTGCTGTATTTAATGGTATAGTTCTGTTTCAGTTATATACTAATTATTTTTGAACCAAGTAAGACCAAATTGTATATTAAAACTCTGTAACGTTTCTTTCATGGATCATTGTATTTGCCCCGCATCATTCCTCCCTTAATTGGGAATTTCATTATTCTATGTCGTCATTCTGGTAGGTGATAATTTCTTAGAAGACATTTTGTTAGATCCACAGCTAATTTCCAGGTAGCAGTGCCAAAAAAGATGCATTGAGGTGTTTACTCTTTCGATATTTTTACAAGTTACTTAATTTATGATCAAATGTTAATTTTTTAAAGTTGATGTAGAGAATTTAATACAAGGTACTGTCACATACAGAGCAAAATAAAAAGTTACATAGAATTTTTATCTGAAGGGGTTTTAGCATTAGCTTATCTATAGATGCATAAGCTAAATACAGAAAGTAGTCACATAGTGAGCAAAACTGAGACTAGAAGTCAGCATTTCTTGATTTCCAGTAAAGCTCAAAAGTTACAATTATTAAACAGTTAATATGCGCCAGGAATTGTGCAAGGAGAATAAAAAAGAAGAAAAGGAATCTCTCTTCTCAAGGAGTTTAATAAGGATCACTGGTTTATAAAATAGGTTACTTAAATTAAGTACAGTGACAGAGCACAGTGGCTCAAACCTGTAGTCCTGGTACTCTGAGAGGCTGAAGCAGAAGGATCCCCTTGAGCTTAGGAGTTGGAGACCAGCCTGAACAAGAGCCAGACCCCGTCTCTACTAAAAATAGAAAAATTAGCTGGGCATGCACTAGCATGCCTGTAGTTCCAGCTTCTCTGGAGGCTGAGACAGGAGGATTGCTTGAGCTTAGGACTTTAGGTCACAGTGAGTTATGGCCAAAAAGAAAGAAAGAAAGAGAAGGAAGGAAGGAGGGAAGGAGGAAGAAAAGAAAGGTAAAAGGAACGATTTAACAATCCATCAAGGAATTGGTCTATTTTCATTTAGTATTGAGTACATGTGATCCTTGTCTTTTCATTCTTGTGATACTCTGCTTAGGAGGATGTTCTCCAAATCTTTCTAGGTAGTTACAAAAGATACAAAATCTCCCATCTTTTTTATGTCTGAATAGTATTCCATGGTATACATGTAACATCCATTCAGGGGGCAAAGGGTGCTTGAGTTGTTTGCACATCTTTGGAATTGTGAATGGAGCTGCTATAAACATTGGGGTACAAATGTCCTTACGGTAAAATGATTTTTTTTCTTTTGGGTAGAACCTGGTAATGGGATTGCAGGATCAAATGGAAAGTCTACTTTTAGTTCTTTGAGAAATCTCCATAATTCTTTTCACAGAGTCTAATAATTTACAGTCCCACCAACAGTGCATGAGTTTTCCCTTCTTTCTACATCCACATCAGCATCTGCTCCTTTGGGACCTTGTGATGTGGGCCATTCTCACAGGGGTTAGGTGGTATCTCAAAGTGTTTTTGATTTCCATTTCTCTGATGATTAGGGACAGTGAACATTTTTTCATGTGTGTGTTGGCCATTTGTCTGTCCTCATGAGAAAAGATTCTGCTCATGTCTCTTGCCCAGTTGTTTGCTCTTTTCTTATTGATTTGCTTCAGTTCTTTATATATTCTGGTTATTAGCACTTTGTCAGATTTTGTAGCATGAAGATATCTTCTCCTATTCTTCTTTTTTTTTTTTTTTTCTTTTTTTTTTTTGAGACAGAGCCTCAAGCTGTCCCCCTGGGCAGAGTGCGGTGGCATTACAGCTCACAGCAACCTCCAACTCCTGGGCTCAAGCGAGTCTCCTGCCTCCGCCTCCCAAGTAGCTGGGACCACAGGCGCCGGCCACAACGCCTGGCTATTTTTTGGTTGCAGCCGTCATTGTTGTTTGGCGGGTCCAGGCTGGGGATTTGAACCCGCCACCTTGGGTGTACGTGGCTGGTGCCTTAGCCAGTTGAGCTATAGGCGCCAAGCCTCTTCTCCTATTCTTAAGGTTATCTCTTTGCTTTCTTGATTGTGTCCTTAGTTTACAGTGTACAGACACTTTTTAACTTGATCAGGTCCCATTTATTTATTTTTGTTGTTGCCATGATTGCCAATGGGGTCTTCATGAATTCCTTTCCTAGGCTGGTAAGGTTCAGAATCTTCCCAAACTTTCTTCTAAAGTTTTTATAGTTTCATGTCTTGGATTTAAATCTTTGATGTATTGTGAGTTTATTTTTGCAAGTGGTGAGAGGTACAGGTCCAGGTTCAGTCTTTTACATGTGGCTAACCTGTTCTTTATCACCACTTATTAAATAGGGATTCTTTTCTGCAGAAAATGCTCTATCAAAGAACAGATGGCAATATGAGACTGGTTTCATCTTTAGGTTCTCTGTTCTGTTCCATAGATCTATGTCTCTTATTTTTATGCCAATACCATGCTGTTCTAATCACTATAAACTTGTAGTATAACCTAAAGTCTGGCAAAAAAAAAAAAATTCCACCAAATTTGTTCTTATTTCATTGAATTGTGTTGGCTATTTGGGGTTTTTCTAGTTACATATAAAATGTAGAAGTCTTTTTTCAAGGTCTTCAAAATATGAGGTTAGTATTTTAATGGGGATTGCATTAAACAATGCCAATTCTTCCCAGCCATTAGCATAGTATGCTCTTTCATCTGTTGGCATCCTCTGCTATTTCTTTTCTTAGTGTTTCATTGTTCTTTCTGTAAAGATCCTTCATATCCTTTGTTAAATATATTCCAAGGTATTTCATTTTCTTTGATGCCACTGTGAGGGGTATTTTATCTTTGATTTCTCAGCCAGAATGTTGGCATCTGTGAGGATTACTGACTTGTGAACATTTGTGTTTATATCCTGTATTTCTTGATCACTGCTAGGAGCCTTGTGGTTGAGTCCTTGGGGTTTTCTAAGTATAAGATCATATCATCAGCAAAGACTGCTAGTTTGACTTCCTCTGCCCCCTTTTGGATACCCTTGATATTCTTCTCTTGACTTATTGCATTGGCTAGAACTTGGGCACTGTCTTGAAGCATAGCATCAATTGTGGACTTCTTTGTCTAGTTCCAGTTCTAAGCAGAAATGGCTTCAGGTTTTCACCATTCAATATGATACTGGCTGTGGGGTTTTTGTAGGCTTCTGTCAGTTTAAGAAATGTCTCATTTAAGTCTATTTTCTTAAGTGTTCTTACCAAAAAAGGATGCTGTATTTTGTCAAATGGCTTTTTCCACATCTATTGAGAGGAGCATACGGGTTTTTTTTTTTTTTTTAACTTCTGTTTATGTGGTGAATTAGATTTATGGATTTGTTATATGTTGAATCAGCCTTGCATCCCTGGGATAAAGCCCACCTGGTTGTGATGAATTATGTTTTTGATATGTAGCTGAATTATGTTTCATAAGATTTTATTGTGTATTTTTACATCAATACTCATTAATGATATTGCTCTGTAGTTTTTTTTTGGTTGTTGTGTTCTTTCCTGGTTTTGGTCTCAGGGTGATAATTTACTTCGTAGAAGGAGTTGAGAGCCTTTTTTCCTTCTCAGTATTTTGAAATAGGTTCTGCAATATAGATATGAGCTCTTCTTTGAAGGTTTGATAGAATTCTGCTGTGAAACCATTTGGTCCAGGACTTTTTTATGTTGGGAAATTTTTTTTTTTTTTTTTTTGAGACAGAGCCTCAAGCTGTCTCTCTGGGTAGAATGCTGTGGCATAACAGCTCACAGCAACCTCCAACTCCTGGGCTCAAGAGAGTCTCCTGCCTCAGCCTCCCAAGTAGCTGGGACTACAGGCACCTGCCACAATGCCCAGCTATTTTTTGGTCGCAGCCATCATTGTTGTTTGGCGGCCCAGGCTAGATTCGAACCCGCTACCTTAGGTGTATTTGGCTGGTACCTTAGCCACTTAAGCCACAAGCGCTGAGCCTATGTTGGGAAATTTTTTATTGATGTTATAATTTTGGTGCTTGATAAGAAGCAGAGTTCTGTTCCTGATTGAGTATAAGGAGGTATTGTGATTCCAGGAATTGGTCCATTTCCTCCATGTTTTCAGATTTCTGGGCATAGAGTATTTTGTAGTATTTGGTGATGATCTTTTGTATCTCTGTGATATCCATTGTTATTTCCCACTTTTTGTTTCTGATTGAGCTTATTAGAGATTTTACCTTTTTGTTTCTGGTTAATTTGGCCAAGGGTTTATCAATTTTATTTATCTTTTCAAGAACCTACTTTTTGTTTCATCAATCTTCTGAATGGTTCCTTTGTTTTAGATTTGAGTTAGTTCAAATCTAATTTTGGTTATCTCTTATACTGGGTTTGGGATTGGATTCCTTTCCTAGTTCCTTGAAATGATCATTAGATTGATGATTTGCACTCTTTTTAATTTCTGGACATGGGCATTTAATGTGGTAAATTTCCCTCTTAAGACTGCTTTTGCACTATCTCACAGGTTTTAATAGTTTGTGTCTTTGTTGTCATTTTTTTCAAGGAATCTCATGATTTCCTTCTTTATCTCCTCCTTGACCCAACTGTTGTTCAGCAAAAGGTTGTTTAGTTTCCATCACTTTGTGTGGGGATGAGTGTTTGTGGGAATTGAGTTCTGTTTTTTTCCATTGTAGTCCGTAATGATTCAAGGTATAATTCCTGTTTTTTAAATTTGCTGAGGTTTGATTTGCATCCTAGGGATATGATTGATCTGAGAGAATGATCCATGAGCTGATGAGAAGAATGTATATTCAGTAGTATTGGGGTCACAGCATTAGGAAGGTTGAGAACCACTGCTCTAAGAGATTGCACTGTCTTTACTCTCTTCCTTTCTACATCTTTAAATGACTGGGTTAGTTTAAGAAGATTGCCTTAAGGATATGAGATTCTTTCTTCTCCATGGTTCAACTTAATTGTTAAAACTTTCTATTGAAGTTTGAAACTCCCTCAATGCCTCCTTAAATTCATTAAGCTCCATTATATCTTTTCTAATTTTGTTCCAATCTTGGGAGAGTTTATCTTTAATTTTTTTAATTTCTTGGGACAGTTTTTGGATTTCCTTTTGCTAGTTTTCCACTTTGCCCTCAATTCCCTTCATCATTTTTGCCATTCATAATCTGAATTCCATTTCTGTCATTTCCAGATTATGTTTATAGTTGGACTCTTCTATGGTAGCTCCATTGTGACCCTTGGGGGAGTTGATCTATTCTGATTCTTTATGTTACCTGAGATTTTTGACTGGTATGACATGTATGATTTCTTCATTTCCTTACCCTATTCTTGCACTTCCTCCTTCCCTTTGTTCTTCTTTGCCTCTAGGGGGAAAAAGGGAGAGAAAAGAAAAAAAAGGAGAAAAATAGTAGTGAGATGATTTAAAAAATGAATAAGAAAAAATAAACAATTTTTAAAAAGATGAGAGAAAGGGAAAGAGTAAAGAAAAAATAGAACACAAAAACAGTGCATTGGGTGGTGCCTGTGGCTCAAAGGAGTAAGGCACTGGCCCCATATGCCGGAGGTGGTGGGTTCAAATCCAGCCTCGGCCAAAAACTGCCCCCCCTCCAAAATAGTACATATATGTAACTGTGGTTAATATAATCCTCTTTTGGTACCTTGTATGTTAATGAAAGGAAAAAGAGAAAGTTAAAAAAAAATCATTGTAATTACTATGTTCTTCTAATGGAGAATTAAAAAAATTTTTTTAGAAAGGATACTAGGTGGTGCTCTAGTATTAGTGAATAAAACAGTTGCTTTTGGGTATGGAGATCCAAGCCTGGATATTGAAGCATATGATGCTTTACAGCTGGTTGCCAAGGAGATCAGGACTAGTTTTCCTGTTCTGGAAACCAGTGTTGTGTGGGTGGTGAAGGCCCTTGGCCTGGAGAGTACACCAGGAGCATTACAAACTATTTCTGGGATATTTTTATGTGTTTTCTTTTTACCTAAAGCTGGGGTTGTACCTCCATGATCCAAATGATGCCCAGTATGCATTGGGTGGTGGCAGGACCTCTCTGATCTGGTTAGCATAGCTGTAGGCTTAGTTCAAAGATGGCTGCCCAAGGTTGGAAGGCACAGCTGAAGTCTGCCATGCACCCTCTCTGGAAAGTTGTGCCAATATGGGCCCACGTGGGCATTACCAGACTCAGGGCCTCAGTGATCTCACCAAAGTAGGGCACTTCTCCACTGCTTACTAGGCAGCCAAGTCACCTGCCCTCAGATTCTGTGCCCACACTTGCCTGCCCTCTACAAGGGAAGCATCTGGCTGCAAGTTACTGGCCCTGTCCCAAAAGAAGCCACAAGCCAATCTTTGCTCTCTTCAACCTTGTACAGAAGGACTGGCTTTTGAGTAACAGATAGTCTTGTGGGTTCCCAGCTCCTGCTTGCTTCACTCTATACCCACCACCCAGAGGAACAGGTGCCTACCCAGGATTCAGGTCCTTTCTGGTCTACCCTCCAGGGGACTATGGGGAGTGGTGGTGGTTTTCCATGGGCCCTAAACCCATAGTGATTCCAGATACTGGCTCTGTATCTGGGTCACTCTTTCCCTGTACCTGCTTTCCATGCTCTTCCTTTCTTATCTTTTCCACTCTGGGTGTCCCGTGCTGTCATTCTGTGCCTTTATAATGCTGTTTCTGAGTGGGATAATCAAGAAGGTAGTGGCTCTCCCCAACCTTCCCAAGAGAAGCTAGTTAGAAGATACCTCTAGGTACCCATCTTGGAGCACTCCCCAGTATTTGCTTTTTAACTTTGTTTTACTGAAATCTTTACTTAACTTTGTTATATTCCTTCTTTTTCTGATTTAATGGCAATAATGTCATGGCACTCTACCAAGGGCAACAAAGTGAGACTCTGTCTCAAAAAGGAAAACAAAAACAAAAACAAAAATACTCCTGGCCTCAAGTAGTCCTCTGCCTCAACATCCCAAGTAAGAACTACAGGTGCATACCACCATGCTCAGCTAAAATTTTTTTCTATTTCTAGTAGAGATAGGGTCTTGCTCTTATATGGGCTGGTCCTAAACTCCTGAACTCAAGTGACCCTCCTGCCTTGGCCTTCCAGAGTGCTAAGATTACAGGTGTGAGCCACCATGCCCGGCCTAGATTTTTATCTTTTGAAATGAAAATTTCTCTTCTCATCTTTAATGAATTCATCTTTTCTCTGTCCTTTGAGATGCTTGTTAGATGGATATCAGAAATCTTTAGCGCTGTTCATGAAGGCTGCAACCCATTTCTCTCATGCTATTTTTTCTTTTTCTTTCTTCTTTTTTGGAGACAGAGTCTTCACTTTATCGCCCTCAGTAGAGTACTGTGGCATCACAGCTCACAGCAACCTCCAGTTCTTGGGCTTAGGCAATTCTCTTGCCTCAGTCTCCCAAGTAGCTGGGACTACAGGTGCGCCACAATGCCCGGCCATTTTTTGTTGCAGTTTGGCCAGGGCCAAACCTGCCACCTTGCATACATGAGGCCAGTGCCCTACTCACTGAGCCACAAGTGCCATCCAACATGCTATTTTTTCATCTATAGTTTTTCACCTTGTTCTGACAATTCTCTGTTCTTCCTAAGTCTCTGATTTTTTAGTCTCTGTCCATGTTCTGTTATCATTCCATTTGTCAAGGTTTTATTTTGGTAATCATGTATTTGTTTTCTCTAAGACCTTTTTCATGTTGGCATCTTCATGGTTTTTATGGATGGTACATTCTTGAATTTTCTGAGGATATGTATTTTTAAGTCTTACATAACCATTTTTTCAGAATTTGATCCTCTGAGAAAAACCAATATGAAAAAGAAGGCATCAATTTCAGCAAATATTTGGTGTTTTTCTAGTATAAGTTAGGATTTTGAGACTGACAAATATTAGTAGCTAAATATATCTTTTGTTCAGTGGACTATCTTCCAGAAATTCCTTCTTTTCAAGCCTTGTCAAATTTCCTTTGTTGTTATAGATTATTGTTACCGTTTTATGTCTTCACTTAATTGGTATTTATAAGAAGTAAAAGAATTGTGTATTTTTAGCCAGCCATTTCAAATAACCATTTCTGTTGATCAAGAAGAGCACAGCAGTAGGTAATCTTTTATATTATTACATTAAAGCCACCAAGAAAAATAAGATGGAGTGCTATTTAAGAAAAAGATTAGCCATTGGGTATATGGCTCTTTTTAAAAGGCTATACCATGTAGTGCTCCAAATAGACATTTTTTGCATTTTAACAAACACTGTAAATACAGAAGAGAAAAAGAGGGGAGATAGGAAGCCTGGAAAAGAGAGTAGCAAATACAGATCTACAGGGAAACACTAAACCATTTTAATTTGTATAGGATAACAAAAATATGTTTAGTAAATATTTGCATCTGTCACAAACATTGAAATATCAATTGATAATACCATTGTTAGGTCCAGTATCCTTACAAAAATAATGAGCAATGTATAAAATTTTTACTTATCATATCATGTGTTAGATGTGCAACACAGGTACTTGTAAAGATACAAGTTTGTGTTAAGTGAATCCTACAAAATAAGGTTCCTAAAAATAAGGCATTTAATGTATGACTAAATGCCAAACAGAAGATAAGCACCCATTCTATGGAATATAAGGGAGATGAGAGAACTTGGTAGGAAGATTCAGAAAACATTTCAAAGGACCTAGAAGAATGGGTAAAATTTGGTAAAGAACTATTCAGAAGGATTGGAAGAGCCAGTTGAGGTGGGAAAGCATACTCATTAAAAGTTAATATGGGCAGCGCCTGTGGTTCAAGTAGTAGGGGGCTGGCCCCATATGCCAGAGGTGGTGGGTTCAAACCCAGCCCCGGCCAAAAACTGCAACAACAAAAAACTTAATAAGGGCTCAGCACCTGTAGCTCAACCAGCTAAGGTGCCAGCCACATACACCAGAGCTGGCGGATTTGAATCCAGCCCGGGCCTGCCTAACAACAATGACAACTACAACCAACAAATATCCGGGCGTTGTGGGACCAGTACCTGTAGTCCCAGCTACTCGGGAGGCTAAGGCAAGATAATCGCTTAAGCCCGGGAGTTAGAGGGTCCTGTGAGCTGTGATGCCATGGCATTCTACCCAGGGAGACACCTTGAGGCTCTGTTAGAAAAAAAAAAAGTTAGTATGTACTCTGAAGGGTGAGGCAGGAGCACTGCTTGAGCCCAGGAGTTTGAGGTTGCTGTGAGCTAGGCTGACTCCACCACACTCTAGCCTGGGACAACAGAGTAAGACTATCTCAAAAAAAAAAAAAAAAATTTACTCTAGAGGCCAGATTGCTGAGTTCAAATTTTGACCATGGCCCTTATTTGCTTTTATCACTTTAAAAGATGTCTTCTCTGTGCTTCTGTTTTTGTTTTTTGTTTTGCTTTTTTACTAAATGAGAATAATAGGACCTACCTTTTAAAATTGTTCTAAGAAAGAAATTAATCCACATAAAGCATTTAAAACAATGTGTGGCATAAACTATTATTGTTAGCTGCTATCATCATCATGAGATTTTTGGATTGTGAAAGAACAGAGTGTATTCATTGGCTAGTAAATGAACTGATATGATTAGAATACACAGCTCCTATTATTGAGAAGTAGTAAAAGAATGTGTTAAAAAAGTCACTTGGGGAAAAAAAAATCACTTGGAGGCTAGACATTGTGGCCCACACCTGCAATTCTAGTACTTTGGGGAGGCTGAGGCAAGAAAATTACTTGAGGTCAGGAGCTTGAGTCCAGCTTGAGCAAGAGCAAGACCTTATCTTTACAAAAAGTAGAAAAATAAGCCAGGCATGTGGCATGTGCCTGCATTCCTAAGGACTACCTGGGAGGCTGAAGGAGGATCCCTTGACTCAAGAGTATGAGGTTGCAGTGAGCTCTGATGACACCACTGCACTCTACCTGGGGCAACAGAGCAAGATCCTGTCCAAAAAAAATTAAAGGGCAGCTCCTGCAGCTCAAAGGAGTAGGGGGCTAGCCCCATATACTGAAGGTAGCAGGTTCAAACCTAGCCCCAGCCAAAAACTACAAAAAAAAAAAAAAAATTAAAAAAGAAGTTACTTGGAGTCAGAACATGGAGCTCTTCAATTCCAGGCTAAGAAGTAGCTAAATATTCTTTTATGAAAAAGGAAACAAACTCTGGCTGGGTGCTCATAGCTAAGTGAGGGTTAGGGTGTCAGCCACATGCTTCAGGGCTGGTGGATTTGAACCTGGCCTGGGCCTGCTAAACAACAACAAAAAAAGAAAAATAACCAAGTGTTGTGGCTGGCGCCTGTAGTCCCAGCTACTCAAGGGGCTGAGGCAAGAGAATAGCTTGAGCCCAAGAGTTTTGAGGTGGCTGTGAGCCATATGTGACACCATGACACTCTACGGATGGTGACAAAGTGAGACTCTGTCTCGATTTAAAAAAAAAAAAAAAGGAAACAAACTCAAAAAGGTTACATAGATTGTCCTGAATTATCTAACTTTTAAGTTAAAGACCCAGGATTTGAACTCCCCCTGTTTCTGTCCACTCTGTAGGGCTGAAGGTACTTGTTAGGAAGATTTATTTCTACAATATCCATAAATCTGAATTTAGGTGATGGCTAGAAAAATGGGTAAGGAAGGGACAAGTTCCAGAAATGAACAGAATTGAACTAGGTAAACTTTCAGCTCCTTTCTATTGGTATTCTTATCCCTCTAGGTTTAGAAAGAATGTGCCCATAGCTCAGTGAGTAGGGCACCAGCCACATACACCAAGGGTGATGGGTTTAATCCCAGCCCAGACCTGCTGAACAACAACTACAACAACAACAACAACAAATAGCCAGGCGTTGTGGCAGGCACCTGTAGTCCCAGCTACTTGAGAATCACTTAAAGCCAAGATTTAGAGGTTGCTGTGAGCTGTGATGCCACAGCACTCTACTGAGGGTAACACACTGAGAGTCTGTCTCAAAAAAAAGAGTATCTTCACATGTATGAAGATTTTTTTTAATTTTTTTATTATTTTATTTTCAGAATTTGTAATCTGTTTTTCTCATGTGTACTCTTTAACAGGTTTTAGATGGAGCAGGATTAGATATTGATTTCCATCTTGTCTCTCCAGAAGGCAAAACCTTAGTTTTTGAACAAAGAAAATCAGATGGAGTTCACACGTAAGTAATCTCCTTTAATTGGGTTCCTTTAGCTGAGTAATAATTAGGATTTGAACTACCCTTTGTTTCTGTACACTGTATAAGGCTGAAGGCACTTGTTAGGAAGATTTATTTCTATAGTATCCTTAAATGTGAATTTAGGTGATGGCTAGAAAAATTGGTAAGGAAGGGATAAGTTCCAGAAATGAATAGAATTGAACTAGGTAAACTAGATTACCTGTAAGGTTACCCTAGGTTATCTATAAGGAAGGGAGGTTTAGCACATTCAGTACTAAGTATCAGTATTAGATAATTCCACATGATTTTAATTAGCCCATAATAATAGGCCATCTTACAAACTAAAAGTTGGTTCATTAACCTTTCTCTCTTTATTTAGGCTTTTTTTGTCTGTTTGGTTTTAGGGTTTGCGGCGGGGAGGGGGGGGTTGGTTGGTTGGTTGGTTGGTTTTAATCTCATGACTTTCCAGGCATTTTGTTTTTCCTGACTAAATATTTAAGTTAATAGATGAGTATTCTCCTTGTATTGTATTTACTGTATTGTGGCATTTTAAACCTGTCTTTCTGGCTAGCATATACTTTCCATTTCAACTAAAAACTACTGTTTTAGAGCTCAAGGCTATAGTGAGCTATGATCATACCCCTGCACTCCAGCTCGGGAGATAGAGTAAGACCTTGTATCAAAAAAAAAAAAAAGTGGCTCGGCACCTATGGCTCAACCGGCTAGGGCGCCAGCCACGTACACCTGAGGTGGCGAGTTCGAATCCCCACCCCGGAACCGCCAAACAACAATGATGGCTGCAACCAAAAAATAGCCGGGCGTTGTGGCGGGCGCCTGTGGTCCCAGCTACTTGGGAGGTGGAGGCAGGAGACTCGCTTGAGCCCAGGAGTTGGCGGTTGCTATGAGCTGTGATGCCATGGCACTCTGCCCAGGGGGACAGCTTGAGGCTCTGTCTCAAAAAAAAAAAAAAAAAAAGTTACTGTTCATGTGTGTGTCTGACATTTCTTGAGCTGCTGGCTATACCATCATAAATTAGTGTTCGTTACTCAGACCTCACTCTTTTTAGATAATTGGAAAGTAATTACCTAAAAAGTGAAGGTAATTACTTAAAAGTAGAGTAATTATCTGAAAGTAAAAGATCTGATCATAGGAAACTATATAGAAAGAAAATACTTGGTATTTTCTCTTTGAGTTCAGAGTTGATGAAAGACCATTTATTCTCTTCCAACATCTCCCTTCTTTTCTTATCTCACTGGTGTGTTTCCCTGTTCCTTTCTATTATTTTACTATAGTATTTTTTTTAGTCAATATAGTACTAAAACTAAACTGAGTCTATAGGAAAAGGAAGAACAAATACAGAGTGTCTAATGTTTGCAATAAACAAGGGTTGGCATGTTATACGCTCCTAAATTAATCTTTCCAACCCACTATGATATAGATTCTTTGATTCTGGACTCCCATTTTACAGACATGGAGGCTCAGAGAAGTTAAATAAGCCTACAGGGAGACAGGATGGACCAAAACTCTTGCCTTCTACCACATGATGCTTAGAACATCCCTGGCACATAACATTATTGTAAGTACTAGCTATTATCAAAATTACTGGTCTTTGTGTACTAAATGACTGGCACAGAATTGACACTCGGTAAACATTGAATATAGGTATGAGTGAGTGAGGGAAAACATTGTCTCAACCATAATTTCTTAAGATATTTGTGGAAAATACTTTTTTAAATAACAGGGTGTTCTAGAAGTCATCCCTGTAGTCACCATACACTGGCAAAAATGGGAAATTATAGCTACGAGTACTTTTATTTTCACTACAAAATTTTACAAAGAGGTGTCCAACATATAGAGAATATTTTGAAAATATTTTGTACCTCTTCAGAGCTTAGAAAATTATTTGCATTAACTATTAACAAATAAGAGAAATCATAATTTTAAAAATCAGTTTAGATTGATAAATACTTGGAATTCTGTTTTCTATAGGTGTATGTACAAGAACTAAAATTTATATTTTAGAATATATATAAAACGTACAAAATTTCTATCAATTTTTATTTCTCCTCAATTATAATATCTAATCCCTTATGGACATAAATTGTTAGCAAAAAAGTACCTTATTGCTTTCTTACATAGAATCAACCTCTTTAATTAAACAATTGAGAGAAAAGAATTGAGTTTACAGTAGTTCACATTATATTGATGTGCCAGGCCAGTGTTTTAAGCCTTTTCAGCACCAGAATCCTTTAAGGTACATAGCATTATTTTCATAGTACTTAGGAAACTGAGGCATAGAACAGTTAAGTAAGCTAAAGATTATACAGGTAGTGAACAGCAAGCAAAGCCAGGATGTAAACTCACGCAGTCCAACACACTCGTACTATCTACACCAACTTTATGAGTCTACTTTCTAAAAATTAGATTTAAACAAAACTTTTATCTTTAGCTATGTTAATTTTGTTTTTGTTTTAAAACAGACTCTAATTCTCGCCCTGGGTAGAGTGCTATGGCTGTTGTCATAGCTCACAGCAACCTCAAACTCTGTGTTCATGCAGTCCTTCTGCTCAGCCTCCCAAGTAGCTGGGATTATAGGTTCCCGCCACAATGCCCAGATAGTTTTTCTATTTTTAGTAGAGACAGAGTCTTGCTTTTACTCAGGCTGGTCTCAAACTCCTGAGCTCAAGCAATCTGCTAGCCTCAGCCTTCCAAAGTACTAAGATACCAGGCATGAGCCACTGTGCCCAGCTGACACTGGTTTTTCTTAAGATAATCTTTGAAACAAGTATTATCTGTCTAGTAGTCAAGATTAGTAAAAACATCTCCAAAGAGAACTCAATGGCTTAAGTAATATCTATTGTCCAGTACTGCCTGGAATGAGAAGTTACATACAAAGGCATTTTAATAGACTATTGAATTAATATTACCCTAAGTCACACCAGAACTTTCACATTTTAGACTATTTTATGCTCTTTGTTCTACTTAAAACGACAATTTACTCTTAGACATTTGTCTTTGAATAATACAAATTTTGTAACATTTGTAATAATAAAATACCTTTTTCTCAAAATCAGTCAACACAGAGTAGAAAGATTGATAAGGAATGACTATAAAGAATTAAGGAATCTTTGTTTTTTATATACATGCTGAAGCTCATACAACTGAGGCAGTGTTTCTCAGCCATTTTCTGTTTTTACTCTATTCCCCATCTTGGAGCTTTGTATACATTTTTTTTCCTAATCATCCCCCTATGAAATTTTAATACCAGATTTATACTGCATATCTGTTTATGTATTATATGTCTGTGTTTTATAAATAGAGTAGGTACAAAGTTTACTCTTTTTATTCAATGCAGGCTTAAGAATGACTAAATATAGTTGAGTTAAATAAAATTAAGACTAAAGTTAAACCTTAAAAATAAGAAAGCTATTAAATTTAACTTTATAACTATATTTTCTAAATAACTCTTAGGGCAGTTTCTTTGCTTATATATGGTAATGTATCAGTTACATATGTAAAGAAACAATTTATATAAATACATAATAGCAACATAATTAAAATTTTAAAAATCAGGCCTAACTCATTGGCTCACACCTGTAATCCTAGCACTCTGGGAGGCTGAGGCGGGTGGATTGCTTGAGCTCACAGGTTTGAGACCAGCCCGAACCAGAGCAAAACTTCATCTGTAAAAATAGCCAGGTAGTGTGGCAGTGCCTATAGTCCTTCAAAATTATTTATATTAACCTTCTATGAATATTAACAACAAAGTAAAACCTAATTTCAGTGGCTCGGAGCCCATAGCTCAGCTCTGACCACATACACAGAGATAGGTTGGTTTGAACCCAGCCTGGGCCTGCTAAACAAGAATGACAACTGCAACAAAAAAATAGCTGGGCAGGCACCTGTAGTCCCAGCTACTTGGGAGGCTGAGGCAGAGAATCACTTAAGCCCAAGAGTTTGAGGTTGCTGTGAGTTGTGATCCCACAGCGCTCTAACCAGGATGACAAAAGTAAGACCCTGTTCTAAATAAATAAATAGATAAATAAAATTTAGAAAATCATCCAAAACTTATTTTTCAGCAAAAAATGGTTGAAAAATTATATTCTTAAAAATTCTTTTTAGTGAAATTAACTTTTAACTTTTGCTTCATATGAGAAACTAATTTTAAATAGGTACTAGTCATTCAGATATTATTGAAATTAAGCACTTGTCATAATTTATGACAGGCTAAGTGAAAAATAGACTAGTTTTATTTAATTCTTAAAAAAAGGTTTGAAGATCAAACAGAAACATCTACAAGGGGGAGCCAGAGACAGTCTGTAGGCATGTTGCAGGCCACCTCTTGCAATATGACTTTAATATCAAGCAGTTGATCAACTGAAAGTCCTCTAATCATAGTTATCTATTCACTATAGTTTTGTACCCTAGTTCTTAACATAATTTTGTGTATATTCCATGAATTCATGCTGCTTGTGGGATACCCAAGAAATCCAATGAGAGAAAACTAAGTTACTAGGAATAAGATTTTATCAGATAGGATTAAGCTTTGGAGGGCCACAGACCATTATATCTAAGAATTTTTTGCCCCTTTCTGAGTTATTTCACCCTCACTGAGAATTCATAGTCTAACTAAAGTGAATGCTACCTTTCACAATAGTCATGTTTACTAGTTATAACATGACGTGAAGTTTTCCTCAGGAAATGCCCCACATTTGGGTCATATTACTTTGTTTTGTTTTTGCCATTTATTTACTGGAGGTGGTGTGCAGTGGCACAATTATAGTTCACTGCATCCTCTGTAGCCTCATACTCCTAGGCTCAAGTGATCCTGCTGCAGCCTGCCAAGGAGCTGGGACCATAAGCATAAACTATCACACCCAGCTTATTCTTTTAATTTTTAGAGACAGGTTCTTGCTGTGTTGCCCAGGCTGGTCTCAAATTCCTGGCCTTAAGAGATTTTTCCCACTTCAGCCTTCTGACTTGCTGGAATTACAGGCCTGAGCCACCATGCCCACTGTTTTTTCCTTTTAAAATTGCTTTCCACCAAATTTGCCAGAGTTTGCTCAAGCTCCATCTAAAGGTTAAACATATTCTCAAAAGACAACTATTTGTCATAATTGAGGCAACTACAAAGAATGCAAACAGGTTCTGAGCAGTACTGTAGAAAGATCAATTAACTTGATCTAGAAAACCAAGTTTCATCTATGCCCATTACAGGCCATGTGATCGTGAGTAAGTATCTTAACCTGTTTGAACCTTATTTAACTTACCTTGAAAATGTTAATTATGCCTACCTCCAAATGTGATGGTAAGGATTATGAGAGATAAAGTAAATGAAAGCAGAGTGTAAATTATGAAGAAAGATACAACTATCTGTAGTACTTATGTTAAAATCCATTCACATTGCTGAGCATTTATTGCTTATGATTAAGTAAAAACAGTAAGTGGCAGATATGAAAAAAAGATGATGAAAAACTAGCTTAAAAGATCAGAACCACATGATGTATTCAGAAGGCTATAGAAAATATGGCTAGGTGCAGTGGCTCACACCTATGATCCTAGCGCTCTGGCAGGCCGAGCTGGGTGAATTACCTGAGCTCAGGAGTTCAAGACCAGCCTGGGCAAAGGCGAGATCCTGTCTCTACCAAAAATAGCAAAAAAAGTAGCTGGGGCATGGTGGTGAGTGCCTATAGCCCCAGCTACTTGGGATGCTGAAGCAAGAAGATTCCCTGAGCCCAGGAGTTTGAGGTTGCTGGAGTTATGAGGCCACAGCACTCTACCCAGGGCAATAGAGTGAGACTGTCTCCAAAAAAAAAAGGAAAAAAAGAAAATAATACAAGCCTCTTAAAAATTTAAGTGATCGGCTCGGCACCTGTGGCTCAAGTGGCTAAAGGCGCCAGCCACATACACCTAAGGTGGCGGGTTCGAATCCAGCCCAGACCTGCCAAACAACAATGATGGCTGCAACCAAAAAATAGCTGGGCGTTGTGGCGGGCGCCTGTGGTCCCAGCTACTTGGGAGGCGGAGGCAGGAGACTTGCTTGAGCCTAGGAGTTGGAGGTTGCTGTGAGCTGTGAAACCACGACACTCTACCCAGGGGGACAGCTTGAGGCTCTGTCTCAAAAAAAAAAAAAATTAAGTGATCCAGTGCATTGGAAATAAGAAGACTTCAAAATTATTTATATTAACCTTCTATGAATAGTCACAACAGACTAAAACATAATTTCAATGGCTCAGTGCCCATAGCTCAGCAGTTAAGGCACTGGCCACATACCCCAAGGCTGGTAGGTTTGAATTCAACCCAGGCCAGGCAAACAACAACAACTGCAACAACAAAAAAAAAGTAGCTAGGTGCTGTGGCGGGTGCCTATAGTTCCAGCTACATGGGAGGCTGAGGCAAGAGAATCACTTAAGCCCTAGAATTTGAGGTTGCTGTGAGCTGTGATGCCACAGAACTCTACTAAGGGTGACATAGTGAGACTGTGTCTCAAAAAAAAAAAAAAGTTTTAGGTTTTCATCTAAGTAAATAGGAAATATTGCTAGACTTATCAAACCTTTCATGGAAATATCATTAGGATAAAGAAAATTGACTTGCAGGGCAAGTTTAATTCATTTAATGTGTGCATATTAGGCATACTGAATTTTTATAAAAGGCCCCATGTAATTTATAACTGCTGTATGACTAAATAAAAGACCACGTATGTATCCATCATCTGAATGAGTAGTTCTACAGGTCAATTTTATAAACTCAGTAGATTTACGTGGACTTTTTTTTTGAGACAGTCTCAAGCTGTGGCCCTTGGTAGAGTGCCGTGGTGTCACAGCTCACAGCAACCTCAAACTCTTGGGCTTAAGCAATTCTCTTGCCTCAGCCTCCCCAGTAGCTCAGACTACAGGTGCCCACTGCAACGTTCAGCTACTTTTTGGTTGTAGTTGTCATTGTTTGACAAGCCCAGGGCTAGATTCAAACCTTCCAGCTCCTGTGTATGTGGCTGACGCCCTAGCTACTGAGTTACAGGCACTGAGCCTACATGGACTTTTTGTTGTTGCTCTTTTTTCTCATTTTGAGACAGGGTGTTGCTCAGGTTGGTCTCAAACGCCTACTTGCCTCCCAAGTAGCTGGGACTACAGGCATACACCACTGTGCCTGACTTTGAGTAGACTTTTAACCAGTTTCTCAAAGTGTTAGCAGTAGTCTTTTGTGGAATAAGTAACTGAATACAGACAACAGGCACTTTGTTGGTAAGTTATAAAAATGTAAACCAGTTTTGCCATGCATTCAAGGAAGTGATATTTGTTTTTTGTTTGAGAACAGCAGTAGAAGAAATCATTACTGTGTGGAATATTTTGCTTGTTAAAGTTTCTCTCCACAAAGTCGTTAGAAAACCACTTCACTAAATTACCTCTGTCCAAGCCAATTATCTTGAATGTAAAAGTTCAGTTTAGATGTGAATGGCATTTATTCAATAAAGGAAGAGCCACTTGAGAGTAAAGTTCTGATTGGTGGTCACAGACTTCATCTCTTACCTTTTTGTACAATGTAAGATGAAAATGTACTTAATCAGAAAGAAGTCTAGAAGAAACCAGGACAGTTCACTGCTCTTAAAAACAGAACAAAACTCAATTTACAGATTAATCTCAATTGAAGTGTAAGTTGGTGGTCATTTGCATGTGAATTGAACTCCAAATAAAACTACTTTTAATAATGTATAAATATTAAAGTTAATTCTGAGTTATCATGTATCTAGGTTTTTAATCCTATCCTTTTCCAAAAATTAAGTCACTTACCATAATTTACTACTGAGTAAATGCCAATCATGTCTAAATTGCAAGTATTTGAATGTATATATCCCCAGGTTCTCTCTTTCCCAAGAAATTGTAAATTATTTTCCACTACAAAGGAAATTTACAGGTAAATTATCTTAATTAGAAACCATGTTACTTTTTTTTTTTTTTTACCTTTAGTTGTTTTTCCTTTGATACCAAAGAGAAGTATAGATAACTGAAGATAAGTATTTTTTCTTGCACAGGGTAGAGACTGAAGTTGGTGACTACATGTTCTGCTTTGACAATACATTCAGCACCATTTCTGAGAAGGTGATTTTCTTTGAATTAATCCTGGATAATATGGGAGAACAGGCACAAGAACAAGAAGATTGGAAGAAATATATTACTGGCACAGATATGTTGGATATGAAACTGGAAGACATACTGGTCAGTATGGTCTTTTAATAAAATGATAAAAAGTATTAACATCCAGAGACCTTAGTATAGTAATAGGCACTGAACTGAGCATTTTATCTGCATTATCCAGGAAAAATCTGTTTCTAGTACTTTATTGTTTTTGCCATAAATACTTAGACATCATTTACGATTTCAATTTTACCTTATATTCATACAGCCTTTTAAAATCACTTACCTCACCAGGACCCTTATTATAAAATTAGCTTTTTTTAGAAGATGTGCAACTTAGACTGTATCTTGGTAAGCTTCTTTTACAAAATGTTATATTGAGACATTTTTGTATTATAGATACTTTTGTTTATGTAGTATGTACATTTAAAATGAAGTACAGTAGAACCTCCATAGTTAACCACCTCCCTACATGGACCACCTCCTTAAATTGACCTAATTTTCACAGACCAGACATGTACCACATTCATTCAATGGAAGTTACTTATGTTGACTCTTTTGTTATAGTCCCTTGGTTGGTCAACTTACAGAGGTTCTTTCTAGTTTCACTACTTTGTGAGATTGAAACATTGGATATTTTGCTAGATACTAAATCGGCTATACCAAAATCCAAAAAGAAAATATCATAAACACAAGGTATTATATAATAGGTGAATACCTAAAGGTTATCACTAATGGTTTTTAAAAGCTAAATCATTTGCTAAGCACAATGGCATGTGCCTATAGTCCTAGCTACACAAGAGGACTTCTTGAGGTCAGCAGTTTGAGGCTGCAGTGCATCATGATTGTACCTGTGAAGAGCCACTACATTCCACCCAGGGCAACATAGCAAGACCTCATCTCTAAAAACGGTTGTGTGAGGACTAAGGAAGAGATAACACATGTAAAATTCTTGGTGCTGTGCCACTCAAATAGTGTCATATCATCTACTTTCAATTTACAATGGTCTTGTTCCCTTGTTAATACATCAGGAGAACTAGTACATAACCTACAGAGGATCTTTAGGTAATATAAGTAGTACCTGTCCCATAATTAAATTGTGCACCTATCTGTCTTAAAATTGTATTTGTATAAAAAACTAACATGAAGCACATTTTAAAATTACCTTAAAATTTCTGAGCATTCTTTAATGGTAAAATTATTTTATTTATCTCCAGGAATCCATCGACAGCATCAAGTCTAGACTAAGCAAAAGTGGTCATATACAAACTCTGCTTAGAGCATTTGAAGCTCGTGATCGAAACATACAAGAAAGCAACTTTGATAGAGTCAACTTCTGGTCTATGGTTAATTTAGTGGTCATGGTGGTGGTGTCAGCCATTCAAGTGTATATGCTGAAGAGTCTGTTTGAAGACAAAAGGAAAAGTAGAACTTAAAACTGTAAAACTAGAGTTTTAACATTGAAAAAAAGAGGCATAACAAGGCAATAAACTGTTAACATTCTCTTTCAAATTGTTTTCAGGCATCATAAATATCATTTTAATGTGAAAGGAAAACTGTTCACTTTGTGTGCCAATAGTCTTACTGGTCCAGTTGTACTTAAGTGTGCAAATGGAATATTTTGTACAAAGAGGTTTAATTGAAAGAAGCCATAATAACTACATTTTCCTAAATTTGAAAATTTTACAAATGTCATAGATGATTTAAATAAATGAACAATGGGACTAAGCGCAACACCAGTCTGTGTTTAAAAGGCTGTCTTATCTAAAACTTTCTTTGTAACTGTGGCAATTACAAATTGTAGAAGTTTTCAGTATATTAAGTTATAAATCATCTGAGAATTATGGATTGAATGTATCTTTAGAAGACAAAGGCTCCACTTTTCTCTATTTACATACTCTCTTATAATGTAAATAGATGCATAGCTTTGAAGTACAATTAGATTTTTGAGATTTTTATAGCTAAATATATTTCAATGTATAATATAGCAAAAAGTATTAGTTTTATATACTTACGCTACATTCTCAAAAGCTGACATTTTGATAATTCTTAAAAATGCAGTTATACTTACCTAATTAAAACTAGGTCACATTTTTCTCTCTGAAGTGAAGAAATAGTCAAAGCTTGCTTTGTTTCCATAAAGAACCAGTCTGTCTAACCGTTAGCTAAGGTATAGTATTTTAAAATTAAATACGAGGTAAAATAAGTTTATTTTTATATTATTTGTCAACAGTGTTATGTTAATTTTAACATGCTTGCTGACTAGACTAATCTATTATTATCATCAGTTTTGAGGTTAATGTTGCTAAAAGATCTGCAGCTAATATAAATATTTCCTTTTCTGAGTTTTAAAAATGATAAGAAACAATACAAAAGAATTTAGGTACACTTGAGAATACCTGGAATCCAGTTGGTTCATCATGACATCTTAATATAAATCATGAATTAATTTCCAGTTAAGTAGAAGAAAGTATATTTGGCTGTCAGTTTTATTTTCTTCAAGTATTATGTTTTGAATTACCTTTTATAAGCATTCAGATATGTTTTATGAAATATAAGCTCTACTGTAAGGTTTAGCACTGGGTGTACATATTTAATACAATTTTTATAACTTTTATAAAATGGCCTTTCTCATCACTATTTATTGACATTGAAGGATTTGTAACACCCAAATGTGAATAACCCACATATACATAAAAAGTCTCTTCCATCCTAGCTTGTATCTGTGGAGTCGCACTTAAGTCCTAGTAATTTAATTTCATTATGAATTAAACAGAATTTTTAAGTAATTCTCTACACTGTACATCATTTGTAATAATGTTTATGACAGATGGAAACAATCAACTTAAAAATTTGAGTACAGACCCAACAAATAGGTTAACACTACTGGAATTCTTGATAAGCAATAATGATATTCAGAAAGAGAATGATTTCATTTACAATTTGCACTCGGAGTAGTACTTAGCTTTCTCTACTCACAGGTGTTTTGAAAAAATGAGTAATCCAGTTGCAGTAGTTCACGCCTGTAATCCTAGCACTCTGGGAAGCCGAGGTGGGAGGATCCCTTGGGTACAGGTGTTCAAGACCTGAGCAAGAGCTATGGTGCCATAACTAATAAAGCAGGATAGAAATATAAACTACTGAATCTTCTCCATAAAACTGTGATTGAGAATTCTACCTCTTATGTATGACTGTTACTATACTATATTCTAATTCCTTACCTAACACTGAATTTTTTTACATCAGATTCTATATATATGATTTATGCCACTGATTTTAAATTCATGATTCTTTCAACTTACTGTATAAAAATAACATTGGCTTTACTGGGAAAACAAATGATTTAGGAATATTAAGGATAATTCCACTTTTATAGACACAAAGTAAAAAGATATTTAAGAAACATGTTACCTCTATTAACTAAAAAAAGTAAAATCTGTAAACAAAAAGAATCTTCAACATTTCTAAAGGCATATTATCTGCTTCATATGGTTTCTTTGATGTTGCTATTCCATTTCTAAATTTAAAATATGCTAAAATTCAGTAAGCTATTTACTACTTTCCAGCTAATTTTGTCTTTAATTTTTATAAATTATGTAGAATTTTAAGTAATACAGTATCTAAGGCCTAGAGTACTCCAATTTGCATTTGGATGATTAATGACATGCTATTCTTTCATGTGAATGTCAATGTATGGAAGATAAATAAATGTTTGAAAAATAGTACTGAAATAAATTACAAATTGAAATGTAATTTAATGGTAAGCATATTTATTCTTAAGTGTCATTATATGCAAAAAATGAGTAGCTATAATTTCATACCTCCTCAAAAAAAATCACTTCCCTGAAATGTTAAAAGAAATTGATTCAGGGTGGCACCTGTGGCTCAAGGAGTAGGGTGCTGGCCCCAGCCAAAACTGAAAAAAAAAAGAAATTGATTCAGTATGTACTGACTTTTTATCTGAAATATTATACTGCACCAATCATTTTTGCTGAAATTACTGTATACTTGTGAACAGCCATCTTGAACAATGTTATTATGAGTACTGAACTGAACATATATAATAAAAATTACTATCAAAGTTACCTACCAATCATTGTAAATGCTGTCTACTACTTAAAGCCTGCCTTGATCTCAATCTTAAATGTGCTCTTCTCTCCCAAGATTCTTCTTCATAAATCCTCAGGCACCTGCTTCTGTACTACTGTCACATTTCAGGTATCTAGACCTCTGGAAGGCACAGATTAAACAATCCATACCTAGGATGATTCTACATAGAGAAGACAGCCAGGCAGGGTACTTATTACATTGTGCCTAAAAGGTGCTTAAAATATGCAGAAGTGGAAATCATTAGTTGTTAAAGTTTGGAATACTAAGTAAGCATCCGGGGGGCTTGTTCTACTCCTCTATCCAGCCCCCACCCCCCCAGATATTGATACTTTAGGTCTGGAATATATATAGCTCAGGAGTCTTGATGTTTAACCAACACAATATGGAATTCTATCAGTTATCCTTAGACCATTTGCTAGCTAGATGTTTTTGGGAAATAAAACTCCTTTGAACTTATTTTGATTTTTAAAATATTTTAAGTAACATATTAAAATAGCATATAAGAAACTACAATGCTTGATGTAGGTTGATGTATTATTAGTCATTTCCCTCTAGACAAGCAACTTTCCCCCAAAACTGGCAGAGATCCTGAGGCACCTGCTTCTGCACTATCATCATATTCAGGCATCTGGACTTCTGGAAGACTTGTCCTAGACTACTGCCATATTACACACCTAATGTATCACAGATTAAACAAGCCATACCTAGGAAGATGCTATATAACATAAGGCAGCCAGGCAGGGTAGCTCAAGCCAGTCATCCTGAGCAACAGAGCAAGACTCTGTTGAATAAATAGATCTTATGGAGTAATTAATAAATAGAGAAGGCATATGGAGATGGATTTTGGATCCCTACATCTGAAAGAAAAACAAGAAAATTCCAGGCAGGATAAAACCTGGAGTTTTTCACTAATCATGAATTAACAGCACAGTAGGACTATTCAAAACAAAAAACCCGTCATGGCTTGGTGCCTGTAGCTCAGTGGTTAGGGCGCCGGCCACATGTGCCGGGACTGGTGGGTTCAAACCTGGCCAGGTCCTGCTAAACAACAACAACAACAAAAAATAGCTGGGCGTTGTGGAGGGTGCCGTAGTCCCAGCTGCTTGGGAAGCTAAGGCAAGAGAATTGCTTAAGCCCAAGATTTGAGGTGGTTGTGAGCTATGATGCCACAGCACTCCACCAAGGGCAATAAAGACTCTGTCTCAAAAGTAAATAAATAAAACCCTGTCACTTCAGTACAGAAGGCATATTAATAAGTCTAAGCCTGTCCCTGTGCTCAGATGGCTTCCAGAGCCCTGTCTGCCTTTGTTCCTTTGTGTTTGTTTAGGGAGCTATCCTGGCTCTACTACCTAATCTATCTTCTTTATTTCTTCTAAGGTGCTAATAAAAAGCTGAATAATTTTGGCTCAGCGCCTATAGCTCAACCAGCTAAGGCGCCAGCCACGTACACCTAAGGTGGCGGGTTCAAATCCCCACCCCGGACCCGCCAAACAACAATGACGGCTGCAACCAAAAAATAGCCGGGCGCTGTGGTGGGCGCCTGTGATCCCAGCTACTTGGGAGGCGGAGGCAGGAGACTCGCTTGAGCCCAGGAGTTGGAGGTTGCTGTGAGCTGTAATGCCACGGCATTCTACCCAGGGGGACAGCTTGAGGCTCTGTCTCAAAAAAAAAAAAAA
>CAUYQS010060585.1:0-12061 GCA_963574585.1 Otolemur crassicaudatus | reverse complement strand
GGGCGCCTGTGGTCCCAGCTACTTGGGAGGCGGAGGCAGGAGACTCGCTGGAGCCCAGGAGTTGGAGGTTGCTGTGAGCTGTAATGCCATGGCACTCTACCCAGGGGGACAGCTTGAGGCTCTGTCTCAAAAAAAAAAAATTGTATATTTTATGATAGCAAATGGTCAACTAGAATAGTATCTATGTATATTTTATGTGTTAAGACATACTTGTCTCTCTCTCTTTTTTTTTTTTTTTGAGACAGAGTCTCAAGCGTCATAGCTCACAGCAACCTCGAACTCTCAGGCTTAAGCGATTCTCTTGCCTCAGCCTCCCAAGTAGCTGGACTACAGGCATCCACCACCACACCCCGCTATTTTTTGATTATAGTTGTCATTGTTATTTGGCAGGCCGGGGCTGGATTTGAACACACCAGGTCCGCTGTATGTGAACACACCCTAGCCACTGAGCTACAGATGCCAAGATGACATACCTGTTTCTTAATTTTGATATTTCTAGAGCATGACATCACTTTAACCCAACAGTTTTAGGTTGCTGTGAGCTGAGACGCCACGGCAATCTACCCAGAGTGACAAAGTGAGACTGCCTCCAAAAAAAAAAAAAAAAAAAAAAAAAAATTTACTGGAAGGCTTCAAATACTAATAATTAAATTTGTCCTATCTCATTGTCATTGTCCTATATCAAGTTGATCCCATACCTTTAGGTCTACACATGTAAATATTTGATTATTTACTATTTTACACTGAAGTCTTGTATTTCACCATTAAACTAGTAAATATTTCATATGCATACATTACTATTATCCTCTTAAATAGCTCCTTAGGGGTAAAAAAAATCTAAATTTTGCTTTTCCCTTGGTGCCTAGATTATACTTGCTGACTGATACAATAACTTGAGTACCAAATGTCCTGGTTTTTATCATTAATGCTATGATAATCATTTATGGTAAGTGGCTTCTTTTCCTTCCATAAAAACAAGAATTTAAACTATTATAAAAAGGGCGCTGCCTGTGGCTCAGTGAGTAGGGTGCTGGGTTCGAACAGGGCCCTGGCCAAACTGCAACAAAAAATAGCTGGGTATTGTAGCAGATGCCTCTAGTCCCAGCTACTGGGGAGGCTGAGGCAAGAGAATTGCCTAAGTCCAAGAGCTGGAGGTTGCTGTGAGCTGTGACGCTACAGCACTCTACAGAGGGAAACGGAGTGAGACTCTCTTTAAAAAAAAAGTTACGGCTCGGCGCCTGTGGCTCAAGCGGCTAAGGTGCCAGCCACATACACCTAAGGTGGTGGGTTCGAATCCCCAGCCCTGGCCTGCCAAACAATGATGGCTGCAACCAAAAAATGGCCAGGCGCTGTGGTGGGCACCTGTAGTCCCAGCTACTTGGGAGGCTGAGGCAAGAGACTCGCTTGAGCCCAGGAGTTGGAGGTTGCTGTGAGCTGTGATGCCATGGCACTCTACCCAGGGGGATAGCTTGAGGCTCCGTCTCAAAAAAATAAAAAAATAAAAAAATAAAAATAAAAAAAAAGTTACACAGAATTATATGTGATTTTTTAACTAATTGGGTCAGTTATAAAAGCCTCACTCTTCTAAAAGCCACTCAACTGAGTATTTAGAAATTTTAAAAAACTTTTAGGAACACATTTGAGGGTTGCTTTCTTTAATCCTACACATTCAGATCCCTTAGTTACCTTAGTTACCTTACTGTATTGTCTCTGGATTAAGAAACAATATAATTACCCATCTGGCCGCTGGGAGCAGGCTCCTAGTTGGCAGTTTAATTAAAAGACAGGTATAAGAAAGCTGTCTGGAAAGGATCCATCCATCTATGTCTCTCTTTTTCATATTACAGCACTCCTATATGCATTCATATGAAATTTAACTTGAAGTATTCAAAATAAGGAACTCTGGCTGGTCACCCTTAGCTCAGTGGTTAGTGCGCCAGCCCTCTGGATGGTGGGCTTGAACCTGCTTAACAACAACAACAAAAATAAGGAACTCTTAAGAGTTCAAAAACAAACGTAACAAAACATTAACAAAGCCAAACTGAAAAAATCATTAGGTCAGATAGAATCCCTCTAAAATAACATGTACTTCTCATTATTTTACCTTCCAATCTCACATAGCAATTTCTTCTATCATTAAAAACACACCCTTGGCTCGGTGCCTGTGGCTCAAGCAGCTAAGGCGCCAGCCACATAACACCTAAGGTGGCGGGTTCAAATCCCCAGCCCTGGCCCGCCAAACAACAATGATGGCTGCAACCAAAAAATGGCCAGGTGTTGTGGCGGGTGCCTGTAGTCCCAGCTACTTGGGAGGCTGAGGCAGGAGACTCGCTTGAGCCCAGGAGTTGGAGGTTGCTGTGAGCTGTGATGCCAAGGCACTCTACCCAGGGGGATAGCTTGAGGCTCTGTCTAAAAAAAAAAAAAAACACACACACCCTTTGGGCTGCGCCTTGGCTCAAGGATTAGGGCACTGGCCACATATACGAGAGGTGGCGGGTTCAAACCCAGCCCCAGCCCAAAACAAAAAACAAACAAACAAACAAAAAAACACCCTTTAGGCTGGCGCCTATGGCTCAGTGCATAGGGTGCTGGCCCCATATACCGAGGGTGGCAGGTTCAAACCGGACCTTGGCCAAACTGCAACAAAAAACAGCTGGGCGATGCACCAGGCACCTGTAGTCCCAGCTATTCAGGAGGCTGAGGCAAGAGGATCACCTATGTCCAAGAGATGGAGGTTGTTGTGAGCTGTGATGGCACAGCACTCTACCCAGGGGGACAGCTTGAGGCTCTGTCTCAAAAAAAAAAAAAAAAAAGAAGCTATGTTTGGACTACTACACTCTGGCCTGGGCAACAGGGTGAGATCTGGTCCCTACAAAAAAAAAAGAAACGAAGAACACCCAACATTTTATAGTTGGGCACAGTGGAGAAACCCTGTAGTCCCAGCTACTGGGCAGACTGAGGATTGCTTGAGCCCAGGAATTTGAGGTTGCAGTGAGCTATGATGGCATTGCACTACGGCCTTGGCCAAAAAACAAAAACAGAAAGACCCCATAAATATTCATTAATTCAATACTAAATTACAAATAAGAAATGATATTCTGTATATTTTATAGCCTATTTTTGTTCAATTTCAATTGTTTTAAAAATACACATAAAAATTACCATCTTTATTATTCAAATGTATAGTTCAGAGGCATTAGTACATTCATAATTTGCACCTATCAAAATCATCCATTTCTAGAACTTTTAATCTTGTAAAACTGAAACTCTATACCAAACACGAACTCCACTAACAACCTATTTTTTTTTTTTTTTTGCCTTTCTAGCTGGGGCTGAGTTTGAACCTGCCACCTTCGGTATATGGGGCAGGTACCCTATTCCCTTGAGCCACAGGCACCACCCCTTAACGGCCATTTTTTTTTTTTTTAAGAGACAGTCTCACTTTATCACCTTTGGTAGAGGGCTGTGACATCACAGCTCATAGCATAGCAACCTCCAACTCCTGGGCCTAAGTGATTCTTCTGCCTCAACTTCCCCATCAGCTGGGACCACAGGTGCCCACCAGAATGCCCGGCTATTTTTTGTGGCAGTTTGGCTGGGGCCAGGTTCAAACCTGCCACCCTTGGTATATGGGGCCAGTGGCCTACACACTGAGCCACAGGCGCTGCCCCTTACAGCCTATTTTTAACACATTATATGACTAGGGAATAGAAATATGTCCTCCCCAACTCTGTACATGAAAGAAGATAACATATGGAAAATATATATTCCGAAATGTCGAGGCAAGATAATAAACATTTCTCTATTCTGATTGTATCTACTTCCCTCTTAATTTTAGATTTTGCCTTGCCTGAAATATACTTAAGAAAAAAAAGGCAAACGGGGGTGGCGCCTGTGGTTCAAAAGGGTAGGGCACTGGCCACATATGCCAGAGGTGGCAGGTTCAAATCCAGCCCTGGCGAAAAAAAAAGAAAAAAGAAAAAGGCCTGGGTGCCCATAGCACAGTGGTTACGGCATCAGCCACAAACACCAAGGCTGGTGGGTTTGAAACCAGGCTGGGCCAGCTAAATAACGGTAACAGCAACAAAAAATAGCTGGGCATTGTGGCGAGTGCCTATAGTCCTAGCTACTTGGGAGGCTGAGGCAAGAGAATCACTTAAGTCCAAGACTTTGAAGCTGCCACGTGCTGTGATACCATGACACTCTACCAAGGGCAACATAATGAAACAGTCTCAAAAAAAAAAAAAAAAAAGAAAAAGTTCCTCTTGTGGCTGGGTGCAGTGGCTCACCCTAGCACTCTAGGCCAAGGTGGGTAGATTGCTTGAGCTGTACCAGCCTGAGCAAGAGTAAGAACCTCATCTCTACTAAAAATAGAAAAAACTAGCAGGTGTAGTGGCACATGCCTATAGTCCCAGCTACTCAGGAGGCTGAGGCAAGAGGACCACTCGAACCCAGTAATTTGAATTTGCTGTGAGTTATGCTGCCATGGCACTCTACCTAGGTTGACAGAGTAAGACTTCTGTCTTAAAAAAAAAAAAAAAGAAAGAAAGAAAGAAAAAAGTCAAGGAAATAGCACAAATTGAAAAATGTCTGAGAACCTGTAAAAGCCATTATATGACAATTTTCCTACACAGAAGAAAACAAAATTAAGCCCTTAAAAAACCAACACCATGGGTGGTTCCTGTGGCTCAGTGAGTAGGGCACCGGCCCTATATACTGAGGGTGGTGGGTTCAAACCCAGCCCTGGCCAAACTGCAACAAAAAAATAGCTGGGCGTTGTGGTGGGCACCTGTAGTCCCAGCTACTCGGAAGGCTGAGGCAAGAGAATCACCTAAGCCCAAGAGCTGGAGGTTGCTGTGAGCTGTGATGCCCTGGACACGGCACTCTACCGAGGGTAACAAAGTAAGACTCTGTCTCTAAAAAAAGAAAACAAACAAAAAAATACCATTCTACCTGAAGTATTTATGTATAAAATTGTAAAAAATCTAATTTCTACAACATATTTTACAGTATTATCTGAAAAATATTAAGAAAATCAAATGCTCAGATCTTATGCACCGAGTAACTGACTGCCCCCCATCTTCTCAAGTTACTCTATAATTAGCTCTAGAACTAAACTGACACACAGACTGTCCTACTCTTGAAGGTGCATACATTCTTTAATGTCAATAAATCAACCTTATGTAAGGACAGAGTGATAGATCAGGCATAAACAAGTAAACTCAAACAACAGTCACACAAATAAATAGCAAACATTAATAACTCTGCTTATTTGCAAGTCACCTAAGCAATCTGAACATACAACACAAAACCAAATTCAAGTAAGACAAATACAAAGACAGTAACTTTCCCAAAGGTCATGCACTTAATGAGTTAGAAGTGATGGGCCAGGCTCGGCACCTGTGGTTCAAGTGGCTAAGGCGCCAGCCACATACACCTAAGGTGGTGGGTTCAAATCCAGCCAGGCCCACCAAACAACATTGATGGCTGCAACCAAAAAAAGCAGCCAGGTGTTGTGGCAGGTGCCTGTGGTCCCAGCTACTTGGGAGCTGGAGGCAAGAGACTCGCTTGAGCCCAGGAGTTGGAGGTTGCTCTGAGCTTGATGCCACAGCACTCTACCCAGGGGGATAGCTTGAGGCTCTGTCTCAAAAAAAAAAAAAAAAAAAAAAAAAAAAGAAATGATGGGCCAAACACTAAAGCACAGGATTCTGTGACATTTTGTATTGAAGCTACCATAAAACTGCCCTCTTGGGTGCTGCCTGTGGCTCAGTGGGTATGGCGCCAGCCCCATACACTGAGGGTGGCGGGTTCAAACCCGGCCCCAGGCTAAGTGCCACAATAAAATAACCGGGAGTTCCGGCGGGCACCTGTAGTCCCAGCTACTTGGGAGCAAAAGCAAGAGAATCGCCTAAGCCCAGAAGTTGGGAGGTTGCTGTGACCTGTGACGCCATGGCACTCTACTGAGGGCGGAAGAAAAAAAACTGTCCTCTTATAGCAAAATTCAATACCTGATCATCACATTCACTCAAGTATGAGTACCTACTGTGTGAAAAGCACAGTCCTAGCAATGCAAAGATGATACAAATTTGGATTCTAGCAGAAGATGTGACATTGCCACAAATAATTTAATTAGGAAGGGTAAACTGTGTTAACAGCTTTTGGGGAATAAATAATATACCAAAGGAGTTCAGATTAAGTTTATGATGGGGAAGTCAGAATTCATGGCACTTGGAACTGGACCCTGAACACCAGAATTTAGACTGGAATGGATTAAAGAAAAGCATTCTGGGCAATAGGAATAGAATGAGCAAAGGCAGGAAAGCAGAAGGCATTACAGACAATAATATGGTGTTTACTCTGACTAAACTATAGAGACTACATAACATACAGGGCTACAAAGAGCTGGAAAAGTATACGAAGATCAAGATCATGACTTGCTCATGATCATGTCAGGGATCTTCAGTGCTTAGTTACAGAAGAACCATTAAAGATTAAGAGACAAAAGGTCTTAATCTGACAGAATTTACCCAGTAGCAGGAAATGAAAAGAATGGGGAGGAAAGGTTATATCAATTAGGATACTGTGAGAATTAAGGAGCACCTCAAGTGTGGTAGTGACAGTAGAAGATGAAGATAATAGACTTTTTTTTTTGAGACAGAGTCTAAGTTTGTCACCCTCAGTAGAGTGCTGTGGTGTTATATCTCATAGCAATCTCAAACTCTTGGGTTCAAGAGATTCTCTTCCCTCAGCCTCCTAAGTAGCTGGGATTACAGGCACCTGCCACAAGGCTTGGCTATTTTTAGAGACCCTTTAAAAAGTGTAATTTTGGCCCAGTGCTTGTGGCTTAAGTGGCTAAGGCGCCAGCCACATACACCTTAGCTTGCATGTTCAAACCCAGCCCCAGCCTGCCAACAACAATGACGGCTGCAACCAAAAAACAGCCGGGCGTTGTGGTGGGCGCCTGTAGTCCCAGCTACTTTGGAGGCAGAAGCAGGAGAATCACTTGAGCCCAGGAGTTGGGAGGTTGCTGTGAGCTGTGTGCACAGCACTCTACCCAGGGTGACAGCTTGAGGCTTTGTCTCAAAAATAAAAAATAAAAAGTATAGTATCTTTCTCATTGAGAAAATTTTGCTTTTGGATAACATCTTAAAAACACCAGAGCTAACAAATGAGACAATGATTTCGAGGTAAATGTTGCCAACAAGCAAAAAACTTTGTACTTAGCAAATCTGGAGTAAGAGGAAAAACTTATCAGGGAAGGCTTTATAAAGAAAGTTGGGGCTCGGCGCCTGTGGCTCAATTGGCTAAGGCGCCAGCCACATACACCTAAGGTGGTGGGTTCGAAGCCAGCCTGGGCCCGCCAAACAACAATGACGGCTGCAACCAAAAAATAGCCGGGTGTTGTGGCGGGTGCCTGTGGTCCCATCTACTTGGGAGGCTGAGGCAGGAGACCCGCTTGAGCCCAGGAGCTGGAGGTTGCTGTGAGCTGTGATGCCAGGAGGACAGCTTGAGGCCCCTGTCTCAAAAAAAAAGAAAAAATTAAAAATTAAAAAAAAAAAAAAAAGTTGGGAGTTAAGTGCACCTCATGAGTAGGTAGAACATTGAGACAGAGACTTAACTCTGTCACCCTGAGTAGAGTCCCATGGTGTCATAGCTCATAGCAACCTCTAACTTGGACTCAAGCAATCCTCTTACCTCAGCCTCCCAAGTAGCTGGGATGACAGGCACCTGCCACAACACCCTGCTAGAGAAAGTAGAACTTCTTAATCATGAAGATATGGGTAAACTTCACTCAAGTGGAATTTATTACAAGTAAATAATTTGTTTAGTAAGACTAAGATATGTGAAGTTAATTTGGGGGTAATGTGCTCCAAAATGACAAGCAAAATGCTAATATGTGGGGGGGGATTCAAGTATCTGAATTTAACTTCATAAAATATAATCTGAAAACAAGGAATTAGAAAAAAAAAGGCAACTAGAAAACCAACTAAACCCCAAATTAGATTTTTAAAGGGAGATAAATTTAAAGATTCCTATAGGATAAACCTTTTAACAGAAAACCATACCTTAAAGAATGTTTTTATCAGTTACAATTTAAATTATCCAAAATTTTCTTTTCTTTTTTTTTTTTTTTTTGTGAGACAGTCTCACTATGTTGCCCTCAGTAGAGTACTGTGGGGTCATAGCTCACAGCAACCTCAAATTCCTGGCCTCAAGTGATTCTCTGGACTCAGCTGCCCAAGTAGCTGGGACTACAGGTGTCCTCCACAATTCCCAGATATTTTTAGGGGAGGGAGAGTCTTGCTCTAGCTCAGGCTGATCTTGAACCTGTGAGCTCAGGCAATCCACCCACCTAGCCTCCCTGAGTGCTAGGATTACAAGTGTGAGCCACTGCTCCCGGCCCAGTGTTTCTATTTTTAGTAGATACGGGGGTCTTGTTTTTGCTCAGACTGATCTCAAACTCATAAGCTCAAGCAATCCACCTGACTCAGCCTCCCAGAGAGACCTTAACTGACTATGTTGTCCTCAGTAAAGTACTACAATATCATAGCTCACAGCAACCTCAAACTCCTGGGCTCATGTGATTCTCCGGTCTCAGCCTCCCAAGTAGCTGGGACTACAGCCACCCACCACAGAACCCAGCTATTTTTAGAGAGGAGGTCTCACTCTTGCTCAGGCTGGTGTCCAACTCCTGAACTCAAGCAATATGCCCACGTTGGCCTCCCAAAGTGTTGGGATTACAGGCGTAAGCAACCATGCCCAGCTGTTTTCATATTTCTGAACAAAAGTCCTCAAAACATAATCTGATAAACCATCCTTTTTCTTATTTACTAGAATTTAAATCCAGGTCTACGTGAGTCCAAACCTAGAGCTACACTTGCCCTCAATGCTACATTAATAACATTAATAACTTATTTCCTTCTGATTTTAAAATTTCAACTCTATTAATCAAAAAGCACAGATCAGGGGAAGAAAACTGGTAAATCTCAAATTATATAACTACTGCAAAACAGAGATACTCATCTATATTTATATGTATTCACACAGAAAACCTATAGTTTGTTCAATGAATACTAAGCCCTGTTTAACAGAATGCCACCCTCAAATACCACATGACAGAGCTCTTGGCGGTCCACATACAGACAATTCAGGGCTGGGCTGCTTATCTGGTCTCCTCAAGAACTTTCATTTTCTAGCCTTTCGTGACATTCTCCCACTCGCTATCCTAATACTGCCTTCCATTAGCAAGATTGTCTTTGTATTATTTTTAACCAATCAGGAAGAATCGAGTTGGGTAAAAGGTGTGTCAGAGTTCTTTGTTTCTTCCTTCTAATTCAAAGAACCCCCTAATCTCTTCCCCTCTCAATACTTTAAGGACAGGGATTCAAGTACTTTCTCATTAAACAAGTATCTTGTGGTTTCTATACATAGATAGGAAAAAAAAACCTTATTTACCAATAATTAGTTTAAAATCAATTCCTAAATTTGACTTTTTAGGATTCCTTAAAACTGATGTACAGGGTGGTACCTGTGGCTCAGTGAGTAGGGCGCTGGACTCATATACCAAGGGTGGTGGGCTCAAACCTGGCCCCAGCCAAACTGCAACAACAAAAATAGCCAGGCGTTGTGGTGGGTGCCTGTAGTCCTAGCTACTTGGGAGGCTGAGGCAGGAGAATCGCCTAAGCCCAGGAGTTGGCGATTGCTGTAAGCTGTGATGCTATGGTACTCTACCAAGGGCAATAAAGTGAGATTCTGTCTCTTAAAAAAAAAAAAAAACTGATATACAAAAATCAGTTGAAGTGGTTGCATGCCTATATTCCTAGCTACTTTTGAAGCTAAAGCAGGAGCTCAAGGTTACAGTGAACTATGTTATGCCTGTGAATATCAACTGCACTCTAGCCTAGGCAACATATCCAGACCCTGTCTACAATATAGGAACAAAAATGGCATGAGCGATATGGATGGTTCTTATAAGATGTTCAACTGTACTTGCCTCAGAATAAACATATTAATTAATTTGGAAGAAATCCACTCAGCTGGGCTCAGTGGCACATATCTATAATCCTACCACTTTGGGTGGCCTGAACATGAGGACCACTTGAAGGTAGGAGTTGGAGACCAGCCTGAGTAACACAGGGGGACCCCAACTCTACAAAAAATAGAAAAATTAGCTGGGCACAGTGGCATGTGCCCTTTGTTTTAGCTACTTGGAAGCTGAGGCAGAAGCATCACTTAAGCCCAGGAGTTTGAGGTCACTGGGAGCTATGATGATACCACCACCCATGTGGGGCAGTAATAGGAAAGGTTGTATTAAAAAAAAAAAAACAAAACAAAAAGAAAAAGGGCTGGGCATGGTTGCTCATGCCTATAATCCTAGCACTCTGAGAGGCTGAAGTGGGCAGATAGCTTGAGCTCACAGGTTTGAGACCAGCCTGAGCAAGAGTGAGACCCTATCTCTACTAAAAATAGAAAAACTGGGGTGGCATGTGTGGCTCAGTGAGTAGGGCACTAGACCCATTTACCGAGAGTGGCAGGTTCAAACCAGCCCTGGCCAAACTGCAACAAAAAAACAGCTGGGCATTGTGGTGGGCACCTGTAGTCCCAGCTACTCAGGAGGCTGAGGCAAGATAATTGCCTAAGCCCTAGAGCTGGAGGTTGCTGTGAGCTGTGATGTCACAGCACTCTTCCGAGGGCAACAAAGTGAGACTCTGTCTCTAAAAAAATAAACATAAAAAATAGAAAAACTGAGGCAAGAGGATCACTTGAGCCCAAGATTTAAAGGTTGCTGTGAGCTATGACTGCCCTGTCACTCTACCGAGGATGACAGCTTGAGACTCTGTCTCAGAAAAAAGAAAAAAAAAAAAAAAACAGGAAAATCCATTCACTCAATCATCCAAATTATAAATTACTGAGTGTCTAATGTGCCAGGCGCTACTCTAAGTACTTAGGAAAAAATTAATTTTAAACAAATTCTCTTTCTTCCTTTCCACCTAGTGGGAAGAGACAGATAAACACAGTGTGTTAGAAAGTGATAAATTCTAAAAAATTAAAACAGGGTAAGAGGGACTTCCAGGGTGTTAGGGCAAGCTGGAATTTTAAACAGGATGGTCACAGAGGATATAGGAAGGTAGCATTTAAGGCCAGTGCAGTGGCTCACTCCTGTAATCCTAGTACTTCTCGCACTCCAGGAGACAGAAGCTGGTGGATTGCTAAGCTCAGGAGTTTAAGACAAGTCTGAACAAGAATGAGACCCTGTCTCTACTAAAAATAGAAAAACTAGCCTGGTGTAGCAGCAGGCACCTGTAGTCCCAGCTACTCAGGAGGCTAAAAGCTGAGGCAAGAGAAAAAAAGGTACGTAGCATTTGACACCAGGGGTTGTGGCTCACACCAGTAATCCTAGCACTCTGCGAGGCCAAGGTGGAAAGATCCCTTGAGCTCAGTCAGGAGTTCAAGATCAGCTTGAGTAAGACCTCATCTCTACTAAAAACAGAAAAATTTTTTAAAATTAAAAAAAAAAAAAAAACCCAGAAAAATCAGCCAGGTATTGTGGTAGGCGCCTATAGTCCCAGCTACTCAAGGATCCCTTGAACCCACGAGTTTTAGGATGCTGTGAGCTAGGGGGACACCATGGCACTCTAGCCTGAGCAACACAGTAAGACTCTTGTCTTTAATAAAAAAAAAAAAAAAAGACAGAGGGATGTGTGGAGACAGGAGCATAGATTATGAAGGGTCTATGGAATACTGTAAGGAACCTGGTGTTTACTTTGAGTGAACCGAGGATCCACAGAGGGTTAGAGGAATGTCACGTTCTGCTTTACTAAGCTCTCCGGTTGCTGTGTTTAGAACAGGCAACATAGGGAAGGCAAAGGTGAAAAGCAGGGAAGCCACTTAAGAGGCTACTTAAGAAACTCAGGAGGGGGCTCGGCGACTATAGCTCAACCGGCTAAGGCGCCAGCCACGTACACCTAAGGTAGCGGGTTCGAATCCCCAGCCCGGACCCGCCAAACAACAATGATGGCTGCAACCAAAAAATAGCCGGGCGTTGTGGCGGGCGCCTGTG